>JAHIAM010001362.1:0-50908 GCA_021605205.1 Aegilops longissima | reverse complement strand
GGTCTAGAAGTCAGGTGATGACCAATTGATACCAGTCAAGGCTTGAAATTCAGCATCGTCATCGATAAGCTCAGACGGATCAATGTCCGGGGCAAAAGTATGCGACGATTATGCGTTGAGCTCCGATATACAGTTGCTCTACCAAGGTATAAACCGCCTTGAGATTTATCAGTGTTTCTTTCCCAAGTTTGCTACTTCTGGGCCCGCATGGGAGATTATGATAGAGTTAACAGGCGGTTTATAACAACAAGAAATAAATTCCTTGTAATATAAAATGATCTTACCGAAAATAGCAAAGGTCATCTGATTGATGTGATGCTGTGAGCTGGTAAAATTGGTAGTGACCTTTTACAATGAGGCTTCAACTTTCTTAGCCCTCTTGATTAAAGTGGCTCTTTCTTCATCCCAGATGGCTTTCTCAGTGTTAAAGTCACTTTTGAGCTTCTCATTTTCATCCAGGCTAAATTTGAACTTGGAGTCAGCCTTCCAGGTCTCAGTTTCTTGTGCTTCAAGCCGGGATTTCAAGTCAGACAGCTGAGATTGAAATTGACTGGATGCTTCCTGAAAGAAGTCAAAGGAAATATGAAGAGTTATGAAACAACATATATTTATAAGTCCCAAGCCCTTTGCACGCAATAGCACTTGGCACTTGGGGGCTAATGGGTGTAGAAAGATTCTTTATAGAGTTGTATATATTTATAAGTCCCAAGTCCTTTGCAAGCAATAGCACTTGGCACTTGGGGGCTAATGGATGCAAAGTTCGTTTTATGAAGCAGTGACAGGAGACCCCGGTTCATTATTTATCAAAGTTTACCCGGTCGGCAAGGATGATTAACAGAGATTTCTTATCAATTAATAAGTCCCGACTTAACTTAATAGTGTAAGTCGGCCCTTGCGGGCTACACATATCAACTTGATTTATATGAAGTGAAGAACCGTCTTAACTTAATAGTTTATGTCGGCCCTTAGGGGCTACAGGATTTTACTCATAGTAAAAAAGGATATCTAACAAGTCTACAGTATATTCTATCCTATCATATTCAGTAGACTTGGGGGCTAAAGGAATGTATCTGATACGAGAGCAAGAGTTAATACCAGATGTTTCTGACGCATGTGCTTGACCATGTCAATTTCCTGATCACGGTTGTTGTGTACTTGGTTCAAATAGCCGGAGAAGATTTCACTGATACTCAGATGTGAGTAATTGGCCATGTCAAATTTGACCTTGCACTTCTCAACCAGCTCTTCCTTAGCAGAATGTTTAGCCAGAGCTACAGGGTTTCCCGGTTCTTGAAAACCAGCGCCAGTGATCACAACTTCCTCAATGTCCGGCTTGAGAGGTTTAGTTGGGCTTGATGGTTCAGCAATCTCCGGCTCAACAACCATAGGATCGGCAAAGGTGCCACGATTTTCTGGTGGCGGGTCATCAGCAGGATTATTCGGTTGTTGCACGGAGGTCTCTAAAATCGGTGCTTGTTTTTCTGGCTCACGAGCTTTGGGATCTTCTGAGGGTTCGGTGGTTCTGGCCTTTTTCCTAGGCTTTGCTATCCCACTACAAGAAGATTCAGAAAGTCAGTATGAATTTAGAAATGTTAAACACAGGTTTAAGGTGGTACCCAAGGGCAGTCTTGAAAGGAGGAAGCTGAGTCTGAGAAGAGTCGCCGGATGAAGAGTGAGAGGTCCCCTGATAATTCAAATCAGAAATAAAAAGTATTGGATGACTAATATCTGGGTTAAAACAAATAAGAGCCGGATTTTTGAATACCTCATTCCGGGGTTTGCGTGGAGCTGGCATGTTAGGCAAACCGGAGGAAAGTTCTCCGTCTCCACTGTTCCGGGTTCTACGCCAGTTCTCATGCTGTTGTTGCTTCAAAATAAAGTTGGGATCCATGTGAGCTTGAGGGTTAGAAAACCTTACTTTTTGGATCACGCGCCGAATTTTCTGTCTTGGCAAGGGCTCTGAGTCGGAGAAAATAATGGTTACCTTGTCATCAACCGCCTGGCTGCTCTCCGCGTCGTGCTGATGGTAATCAGTGTCAATAAGGTGGATGAAAAAGGAGCCAATAGAATCAAGGTGTACCTCCGACTCTTCAGACTCATCCACGTTGAACGTGTCAGAAGTGGTGGATGTCTTTTTACTTCTCTTCGTTGCTTTGGTATTGGCTCTGGCCTTCTTGGCGTCTTTTTCATCGTATCTCTTATCCCAAAAAGCGGATCTAGCCTGAGAAAGTTTACAACAAAGTCAGGATTTCCACATTCTACGAGCGGTTAGGTAAGGAAGTATGTAAACTGGACAAGTACACCTCCGGTGCCGGGTTAAGTACGCAGAAAGGATTCAGACCAACTTTGCTGCAGCTTTCCAATGTCTCATTGAGAAGAGTCTTGGTCATGTCATTGATATCCTTATCAGTCAAACGCTTTGAAATGTAACACAGCGGGTCCTTGGTATCACCAGTATATGTGCACATCAAACCAGGCCGACGACTTAAGAGTATTATTCTCAATGCTACCCAGCATTGAACCAGGTCAATTCCAGTTAAACCATTGCCCAGCAATGCCCTCGCCTTTGAAAAAGTAGGTGCAAGATTTGCCCGTTCAGAAGTGGTAAGATGGCCGGGAAGATGATGCTTTGGGTTGACCCATTGATGATGATAGCCTGTTAAGGGATTTTCATCAGTAGGAGAAGTGTCTTTGCAACAAAACCAGGTTTGATTCCAGTCTTTGGGATGGCTTGGAAGAGAATCATAAGGGAAAATGGCGTCTCTGCAACGCTGAATTGAGATCCTTCTGAGTTCTTGGCTGGGACCGTCAGTAAATTCGTTCTGGCGGTTCAAATAGAAGTATTCTCTGAAGAGGTCAACACTAGGTTCTTCTTGAAGATATACTTCACAGAAGACTTGGAAATTGCAAATGTTGGAAATAGAGTTGGGCCCGATATCTTGAGGGTGAAGTTGCATAAAATGCAGAACGTAACGGAAGAACTTTGACCCGGGCGGCGAAAAACCCCGGTTCATATGATCAGTAAAGACAATAACTTCGCCGACTTGTGGCTTAGGTTTGACCTCACCCAGATTAGGAGCAGGCCAATGAATGACGTATTTGGTTGGTAAGAAATCAATCTTTACATAGTCTTCAAGCATTGACTCAGTAACAATGGATGGAACCCAGTCGCACGAGGTGATTGTCTTGTTCATGACTGGGTGCATGGCTTACAATAAAGTAATTCAGGATGTCATTAAACCGACAGATGTGTGGCGAGTTACAAATTCTCGTTTCAACTGCTATACAAAGATAAAACTATAGAGATTCAATTTAGAACAAGCCAGCTTGGTTAAACCGGAGATGGTCGGGTTATGGATTTAAGTGGATGATGGAGGCTTAAGCGGGGCCTAATGTAATATGGCGGGTCACGGTTTATGTCATAAGCCACCATGGCAGTTTTGGGGATTTAAGTCTATCAATTGAATTTCTTTGCTAAGGGGCAGACAAACAGATTTCGCAAACTAGTGCTATAAATTTGGATATGTGACAATTCAGAAAAAGCAGTGAAAATAAAACCTCGGCAGTGAAAAAACCTGGGTAAGTTGATGTAGTTTTTTTACAAAGAGATGCTACTTTAATGGAAAAAATGGTGACTAAATTACTTCCGCACAAGATCTATGGCCTATCCTGATTGAAAGCTATAGGAGCTGAAGAGGATAAGGAGGAACAACAAGAACACCGATGAACAACGCAAACCCTAAAAGTAGATATAAGATGAAAGAGGGAGGTGTGCTTACAGGTGATGAGGATCCGCGGCGGCGCATTGGAGCTCTCTGCTCTTGTCAGGTTGAGGCGGCGACCTGAGTTAGTGCAGCGGCTGGAGGTTGCGATAGTAGAGTACGAGCGCTCGTGCAGCTGAGAGGAAGAGGAAGACGAAGAAGGAAGAAGGGGGAAAATGAGAGAGACCCCAGTTCCTATTTATAAGGGGGGTGAATACAAGGCATGCACGGGAATCAAGGAGGCCGAAATCATCACATGGCTATAGGGACACCTCGATTTTCGGGATGTTCATTAAGATAAGGATCAGTTAAGATGCTCTGGGCCTATTGCAGAGTTAAGGCGAAATGATGTCATGGCGGTTTAAGAGGATTCCAAGAGCTAATGTCACGGCGGGTTACAACAAGTGGTGCAGCTTTTACAAATCAGGTGTTGAAGATTGATATGAACAAGTTCAAATCAACATGGGGCCTAATGTTGGGGATATAACTACTGGGTATGAACCGCCCAGGAGGGGTCGGGTCATACCAATAGCTATAGCCCATGAAGGGGGCTAGTCATGACAAGCCCGCTGACGACCCAACACCCAGAGGCGACTTAGGGCCCAGAAGGATGAACCGCCATGAGGATAAACTTGTATTGTAAGGCAGGCTTAGTTAGTCAACGAGCCGGACACGTTGTCTGTGAGCCGGCCGGGACTCTGTAAGCCGCTGGGCGTTAACCTTTGTATATAAAGGGACGACCCGCGGCCAGTTAGGGCGGGAAAGAAAGAGATCGAGAACTAGGTCAAGCATATTCGCTGCCTGGTAATCGAAGCCCAAGCAATAACCACCCTACACTGGATTAGGCTATTACCTCCACCACGAGGGGCCGAACCAGTATAAACTCTTCATGTCCCTTGTCCCGTTTAACCCCTTCAAGCTAACTACATTGCGATGGCTCCACACCTAAGTCCTTATGCTAGGACATCTGACGTGATAATTCCACGACACCCTCCGCGATGGTGTCTAGATTGGATATGTGGTTTCTGGAACTTGCGGCTGGAATTGTGTTTCATCGATTCCCCTAGGGTTTTTGGATTTTTGGGGTATTTATAGAGCAAAGAGGCAGTGCCGGAGGCGGACAAGGTGGGAACTACCCTCAAGGGCACGCGTGGGCGTCCAAGCACGCCCAGGTGGGTTGTGCTCCCCTCGGAACCCCCTCTGGTTCTTCTTTGGCCCAACAGGTGTCTTCTGGTCTAGAAAAAATCTCCAAAAGGTTTCGCTGCGTTTGGACTCCGTTTGATATTGATTTTCTGCGAGGTAAAAAACAAGAAAAAAAAAACATCAATTCACATTGGGCATTATGTCAACTAGATGATTCCCCGCGCGTTGCGGTGGAAATGTATGATAAAAAATAAACATGGATGATTATGTACAATGATAATTCTGATGATCAGGTACTCTTCAGGTCACGTGGAATAATGTTATTAGTTTGGAGAGGGGGGGGGGCAGTTTACTTTTAACTCGCATGTATTCGGTTCTACATGAAGGTGCATTTCAAAACAACCTGAATTCTGCATCAATCAAAGTTTGGAAATAAATTATCAAAGATTTCGACCTTGCAGAAACATGAGTGGTATGACACAAAATCCTCATTTATCTTTGATATTTCAAATGAAAGTTGCAATATGGCCAAGTCCCGAGCCAACTTCAGGACAAAGAGAACAGATCTACAACTGCAGTGAAACAACCATAGAGGTATGCATCAGTAATTACAACTATCAGACTACACAGGTGCTTTTGATGCCAATATTGCAAGAGAGAACGCATGACTAATTGGGCGTGACCTGGCCAAGATGACATGGTTTGAGAGAAAAGGCACAAACACAACCTTGACATTGGAGACGATGAGAGCGATGTCGTTCCATTTTTTAAATATGAAATTTAGCAGGGGCAGGGGAAGTTGTCCAAGAGCTGGCGGCATCATCGCTTCAGGACAGCAAGGTGATGGTGGAGCTCGTCCTTGAGGAGGCGGAGTCATCACCCGTTGAGATTGCCGAGGTTGAGCACATGAAGCTGCAACGTAGCAGTGCGATGCCGATGCGTGTGCTGCTCCTCTCGGCGATGGATCTGGCTCACGCTTGTGGATCCGTGGAGGGTAGGGGACTGCGTGCCTAGAGACAACAGCAACAACAGAGAAGATCAATCCTTGTTGGCCTGAGGCGGTCCTGAACGCCGGCGGCAGGCAGTGAGGATGGCGTCACGCAGATGCATCAATCTTACCAGGCGATGGATGGTGAGCACAACCTTCATGGTGAATGAGATCAAACATAACTGAAAAGATGGAGCAGGCTGATCGGTTTTTCTTCTGTACTCTATTGAGGGGAATAAAGGAAGCGTGCTGTGGAAAAGAAATGAACATGTGATGTGGACCTTTGGGGGAAATTCTTTGCAATTAATATGACGACTACCTCATCGGTTACAGAAGATTGAAGAGCAAACGACCCAAGGATGGCTGCATCCTTTTTTCTATGACTAGTCAATGGGAGTAACTTTAGCAGTAACATCGATTCCAACTCAGCAAATTTGCTTATGTGGCAATGAGTTAATGAAGAGAGAGGTAGTTATAGTAACTTAGCTAGTTACTGTAACATCACATGTCCCAATGCAATATGAGTCTATAACCTAATAAATGAAGCTTTGCATGTTACCACACTTATGTTACTACCCACTATGAAGGTAGTAACATAATCTAGGAATATATGTATGTTACTAGTGTATGTTACTCACCATTGTGGCTAGTCTATGGGGCTGCGTATATCAAATAAAATGTAGTGTCATACAATTTGTTGGATTTTTTTTGAGGTGGCATATGTGGGGAATAGGTGATGAGGTGGATAGCTTGCATGTCAAGAGAAATAACATAGTGGGGATGAACTATTTAGGTATTATAGATAGGTTAGTCCCCAAAAATGATATAAAGTTGCCTAAAATGATTGTAAAACATCTAAGAATGATAATATAACAGCATTGAACAATAAAAAATTATAGATACGTTGGAGACGTATTAGTTAGTCCCTCAAAAAGATTTTGAAACATAAAACATTGCATAACTAAAGGATAATATTCAGAAACATACTCATTTATAGATAAATTGGTGATGTACCGTTACAATGCACAAGATGCTTGGAAATTTTAAAAAGTACTATTGCATGGGTTGGTAAAAGCTAATCTTAAATTATGTTTTATGTTGCATTTCACTGTTAATAGAAGTACGAACATTTGGACATTCTTTCTTACCTAATAATTATAAAGAGTGTGCTCTCAAAAGCTTGTTAATCTGTGTGTAATCAAGAACATGCAATTAAGCTAGTTCAATGTTCCAAATGTGTACATACTTTTCTCCATGATTAATTTCAAGTGACATTATCCAATGATCTATGTTTAGCAAATAATTATGACCTTCATTGACGTGTAGCATATTTTTAGCCAAAAATTGAAATGCTCTAAATGTGGACATAAGTTTCTCTATGATTAATTGGAGGTGTCCTTATCCATCGTCCTATGTTTGGCAAATAGTTACAATTGTCGTTGTTGCGTAGCATCTTTTTCTTTAGATAACATTGATAGACGATTTTAGTTTGGACCCCGCTTCCATCTATATAAAGGGTCACCATCCCGTCATTCAAAACACAACCCATATCTTTCCCGAGAGAAATATCTCAAGAAAGATACTTCTTGTCATCCAGTCAAAAGTCACTTTAGATCATCTCCACTTTGATTATGCCAAAGAGAGGGAGGTATTCTGTTGTGGGGAAGGTTGAGTATGAGGCGAAGAAGGTAAGGATTGCATGGTTGAAAGAAGAGGTAGCCCGGTTAGAGAGAGTGGTTGCAGCAGAGAAAGAGAGAGCAAAAGAGATCAACCAACGCTTTGAGAAGGCCAAGGAAGAGAGCTCTGGAACTGTGGCCAGGTATCTCTTCATGAATGAAGAGGATCTTAGCCTTGAGGAGTGCAAGGAGTACTGCCAAGAGCTCATGCGAATCAACCAAGAAATTGCAAATCGATTGTCTTTAGAGTCCATGGGCTCAAATATGCCACCACCGCAACCGCATTTGTCTTCAGTCAAATCACAAACTAAGGAAGAAAAGTAGTGAAACTCATACCTAGTTCGTATGTGGGTCATGTCCCGTTGTTTGAGATACATTACTTATGTTGCTGTGAGGAAATAATGGACATCCCCTTATTTAGCAATGAATAAACTTGTTTGAAGTAATACTTGTCGCAAATTGAACAAAGAAGGAAAAGATTAAAAAAGGGGATTTCTATTTCGGTGCCCTCGGTTCCTTAGTCGTGCTTAGTTTTTCCCAAGGCCTCTAAATGTTCTCACTTTTCCCCTCAACTACTTGCCACATTCTCACAAAAGCCCAAACGGAGCCTTGCTCTCGTGTCCAAGCAGTTGACCGTTACCTACTCGGTTACTGACGCGTCGGGCCGAAGATCTTAAGACAGGTGACCAGGACATCCCTCCACTCACACGCACCCCGTGTTATTGTGCGGCGTCGTCAGCCTCACACCGCAGCCGAACCAGTGAACGCTCGTACTTCTCTCCGCGCGGGCTTCCACTGCCGAGTCTTCCCCAGCTCCGCGTCGTCCCCTTCCTAGGCCTCGCCGTCGTCCACCGCCCTGGTGCTCTCGGCGCGGCATGGTCAACGTGGTCAAGGAACGACTTCCATAGGAAGAGTACTGTACGTGGAGAGACTGACAGCTGGGTCCACGGCGGCCGCAAGGAAGTGCCTCCTTATTACACGCAAAATAATTATTCCTCCACCTGACAGCAGGGAACCACCGGACGGGCCACCGTATTTCGCAAAAAAAACGTTTCCCCTTGACTGGTGGGACCCACTAGCTACATATTCGCACGCAAGGAAGTGCGTCCAGAAAAAAAAACGATTCGCCCCCTGACTGCTGCGACCCACCAGCTACATCTTCGCACGCAAGGAAGTGCCTGACAATCGGGACCCACCTGGTCGAAGTGTACGTAGCGTTGTCATTCTGGTCGCGAACGTGTACGTACATACTGGTGGATGTAGAGGCGCGCACGTGTCGTAGTAGAGGCGCGCACGTAGCATGTACACGTACCTACAGCGGCCAGTTTGCAAGAAAGAAAATATGACCACGTACGTACATATAGGTGGGGTCTCGAACGCCTACTCGCGCATACGTACAGCCAGGGCTCGTGTACATGGCTATGTCGGAACAGAGAAACAGCGTTGTCGTCGTGTTCATGGGGAGCCAACCGGTTGGGTCAGAATGGAATGCGTCGTCGTGTTCATCGGGATAGGTGATGGAAACGAGGCCTGGCGTACCGCAGAACGGAGGAAACTGCCTTGTGTTCGACCGGCCACGTTTGAAATGGGATCCTGTTCATCGGGAGGGGTCTGGAGTACCGCAAAACGAAGGAAACGGACTTGTGTTGGACCTCCTACGGTCAAAACGGGGTCCTATTGATCGGGAGGGGTGTGGCGTACCGCAAAACGGACGAAACGGACTTGTGTTTGAGTGCTACGGTCGAAACGGGGTCCTGTTCATCGGGAGGGGTGTGGCGTACCACAAAACGGGACTCCACGAGATACTGTTCATCTCAACCGTCGACCTCCCCCAGCCTCCACGGGCCACTATTCATCCACCGTCGACCTCCTCCAGCCTCCACATGCTCCTGTTCATCCACGGGGTCCTGTTCATCCAGCCTCCACCGCGTGCTACTCCACCGGCTACTGTTCAACCACCCCTCTCCACGGGCTCTTATTCAACCACCCCTCCACGGGCTATTGTTCATCCACCCCTCCACCGTCTACTGTTCATCTAGCCCTCCACGGGGTCGTCCTGTTCATCCAGCCCTCCACGGGGTCCTGTTCATCTAGCCCCAACCGGCTCGATCGATCGGGGTCCTGTTCATCCAGAGGCAACACCAGGGGGTCCTATTCATCCACCCCACTGCTAACTGTTCATCCAAACCCCCCTGCAACACTTATTGTTCATCCAAACCCCCCTGCAACGCTCACTGTTCATCCAGAGGCAGCATCGATCGGCTTCAATTGGTAGCGATGGCGAATCGCCGATCGCCGAGTTCGATGCGTAGCTCGCGTGCAATCGCCGCTACTGCTTAGGTAACGCCGCCGGGTTCAGTTAGAGCCAACGCCTCGCACACACGCGCATACGTGTATGAGAGAAACGTGCATCGCTCGGCCCCCGACCACCCACCTTAACCGGGAACTCGCCGAAATTTTCCTCGCCCTCGCTTCTACCATAGTTTTTCCCGTCATGGACGGCCCAAATAATGTCATGCAGCTGCGTCTCCGGCCTGCCCAGGAAAAAAGCCCATTTTCTGTCATGATTTTTTGTCATAGAAGTAGGAGCCCACCACATCTATGATATACCGGGTTTTGTCACAATTATCGTCACAGAAGTGTCATAAGTATGACAGAAAAATTTTCGTTCGGCCCAAAATGTCACGGATCTCTCTTTTTTTTTTCTAGTGATATGATGTAAAACCCCTCTTTTTATCCTCGATAGCAACAATACAATACGTGCCTTGCTGCCCCTGCGGTCTTTGGGAAAGGAGACCACAATGTTGAACCCAAAGCGAAGCACTTCTCCTACTGCAAGAAAAACCAATCTAGTTGGCCAAACTAAAACGATATTTCAAAGAGAATTACAAAGATACCAAATCATGCATAAAAGAATTCAGAGATGATTCAAATAATATTCATAGATAAGCTGATCATAAATCCACAATTCATCAGATCTCGACAAACACACCGCAGAAGAAGATTACATCGGATAGATCTCCAAGAACATCGAGGAGAACATAGTATTGAGTATCAAAGAGAGAAAATAAGCCATCTAGCTACTTGCTATGGACCCGTAAATCTCAGGTAAACTACTCACGCTTCATTGGAAAGGCAATAGGGTTGATGTAGAAGCCCTCCGTGATCAAATCCCCCTCCAGCAGGATGCCGGAAATGGCCCCAAGAGGGATCTCACGGGAACAGAAGGTTGCGATGGTGGAAAAGTGTTTTGTTGATTCTTCTGGTGGTTTGGGGATATATGGGAATATATAGGACGAAGATTTAGGTCAGGAGAGTCACGAGGGCCAACAAGGCAGGGGGCGCGCCCTCCACCCTTGTGGCTGCCTCGTGGCTCTTCCAACTTGATCTCCAAGTCTCCTCGGTGTCTTCTGGTCCAAGAAAAATCATCGCGAAGGTTTTACTCCATTTGCAATATTTTTGGTATTCCTTTTCTGCGAAACTCAAAAACAAGTAAAATACAGAAACTGGCACTGGGCTCTAGGTTAATAGGTTAGTATCAAAAATAATATAAAATATCATATTAATGTATACAAAACATCCACAAGAGATAATATAATAGCATGGAACAATGAAAATTATAGATACATTGGAGACGTATCAGGTATGTGGGATGTGGAAGGAGGAGGGGGATGGGGGCCAGGTGTGGATTACCTGCCTAGACCGACGAGGCCAACCAGCATGAAGGAGGGTCGCTGGCGAGGAGGCAGCATTGTCGGGGGTTGGGTGCGACATATGCCAAGGGATGGCTTATCATGGTGGGGGCGAGTAGAACGTCGCCGGTGTATGGAAACGGGATGAGGCGAAGACATGCACGCCGACGGATCTTACCCAGCTTCAGGGCTCTCCGTGGAGATAACACCCCTACTGCTGCTCTGCGGGATCTCCGCATGATCACTATGGCAAAGTGGGTACAAGGTTGCTCCTTGAGCTATTCGGGGTGAGGATGGAGAAGGGCACGGCTAGCTCTCCTCTTCCCTCTAAGTGTGTCTAAAACTATCAGGGTCCCCCCCTTTGCATGGGTGCCCCGGGGGGTTTATATAGGCCTACCCCCCGGGGGTACAATGGTAATCCGGCTGGGCGCGGGTCCCAGCCGTCTGTCTCTCAGGCTGCCGTCTTCTCCGCCGACTGCTGGGGCCCGCCGACGGGTCCGGTACGGAGCCGACAGGCCTTGTCCGCCGCGGGCGGGTCTTGCCGGCTGCGGATTAATGTTGCCGTGCTTGTAGTGACGCGGGCTTGGTCATGGGGTCATGGCAACAGTGCCGCCGCCTGTCGAGCGATCACTGTTGCCATTCCCCGTCTTGTCTTGTTAATGGGGTGCGGGGCCCGTGGGAGGGGCTACCCGACTCCTGGGGGCCGACTCCCAACGGGTCCATCTTGTGGTGCTCTCACCGTCTTCTGTACCCCCGCTGACAGGCGGGTCCCGCCGTCTCTGGGTCGTATAGACAGGCAGTCGTGGGCACAGGGCGCCGCCCACGGGGGCTGATGTCAGGCCCGACATGGCTACAGTGCCGCGTCGGATGGAGATCTCCGTTGGTACGGCGCACTGTGGCCATGCCTGCCCTTCATGAACGGGGCAGGAAGGGGCTGCGCGGTGGACTTACCCCGTCCCGTCCATTATTGCGAAGGCAGAAGGTGGTCGGAGTCGCGGGCCGACTCCCCATAGCCGGCTTCCCTGGAAGCCGCCAATTAGGAGTCGGCTTATCTCGAAGTCATCCCTGGGACTCGGCCGTGCGGGGCAGTCGGCGGCCTTGCCGCCGACTCTCGGGAAGCGGCTCTTTGTCTTGGGGTCTTGAGGGGCGCAGCCCGCCCCGATGTCTTCAAAGGTTCGGGGGCTCGGGTTAGCCTACCCGTGGCCCATTACTTCGACAGTAGTCCCCGAAGATGGTGAGGCGCTGAGGGTGACATGTCGAGGAGCCACAACAGTTTCATCCTCCTGGTGGTGGAATCTGGGCCTTGCTCGCCGTCTTCCTCTAGGCCGACTAACTGGAGCCGGACTCGCAGAAGGCCGTCTTGCTCCTTAAAGAGTTTGAAAGTCATAGCGGGATCCAGGCAACGTGCCTGATAAGCTTCCGGGCAGCTGCCCGTTGCGGACCCGTTGTGTGGCGCCACGCGGCAGGGTCAGTCTGCCCACCCACACGCGCGATGGGACAGGCCGTCAGGCAGGACCCGCCACTACCGCGCCTCGGCACGCGAACGGATCCGTTGCGGCCGTGCGGACGGTTGGGGTTCCCACGTCGTAACTGCGCGCAGTAACTTTGTGTGGTAAACCGTGGGGGGCATGGGGTCCTGGGCGTAGTTAATCCCACGTCCGCCCCATCGTCTTCTCAGCCCACGAGCCTATAAGTAGGCGGTAGGAGGGGGGCGGCGAAGCACGCGCACCCATCTTCCCTACTCGCCCCGCTTCCTCTTGCTTCTTCTTCCTCTCGCCACCGCCGCGCCGAACCACGCCGCGCCCGCAGCGATGAGCTCTTCCTCCACCGCCACACCTCCCGCCGTGCGCTCCAGCGTGTGGGACGGCTCCGAGGTGGACGACGACCACATCGACTTCCTTCGCAAGACGCGTCGTCTCCCCGGCAAGAACCTAGTGCGGGCCCGCGCCGCGCCGGCGAGGGAAATATCGCCTGTGCCGGAGGAGGGCGAGCGGGTCGTATTCCACTCGCACCTCATGCGCGGCCTAGGGCTGCCGGCGAGCGGTTTCTTCCGCTCCTTCTTGGAGTTCCACGGGCTCCAGCCGCACCACCTTACTCCGAACATGGTGGTGCTGTTGGCTGCCTTTGCCACCTTGTGTGAAGGCTTCCTCGGCGTTCTCCCCACCATTGAGCTATGGGGGGAGTTCTTCCAGTCCAAGCTCGGCACACACGTCGCCGGCGTGCCAGCCCTGTGCGGTGCCTTCATCGCGATGCAGAGATCGGTGGCCGAGAACCCGTTTCCCACCATCCCACTGATCAAGTCGGTGAAGATGTGGCAGCGGTCTTATTTTTACGTGAAGAACGTCGCCCCAGAAGGCAACTGGGTCAATCTGCCGCCTTACGAAGCTGGCGCACTGGCTGGGAGGCTCCCCAGCTGGTCCCATTGGGCCAGGACGCGGACTCCCGCTGGTGCCGCCGCTGTCGCGTGACTCCGAGTGCTGACGTAGTCGGAGGGTTCGACCGGGGCCGACTTGCTGGCCGCCTTCGTGGCGCGCCGAGTCCTCCCGCTCCAAGTCCGACCTCATCTGATTTGCCAGATGAGCGGCCACCGGGACCCAAGTCGGACGTGCTCCAAGGACATGCCCCACGCGGAGGTGGCGGACACGGTGAACTACATCGCGAACTGCAATATCACGGCGGATTGGCAGTTCGGCAAGGAACCGTACTCACGCGCCAACCCCGCCACCTGTCGTAAGTTGTCTCTCTTCTTCTGTTTTCTTTTTCAGCCGAATCCGACTTCTGATCTATTTTGGTTTTTTTAGAGTCAGAATCCCCTCATCCAGCCTTCAATCGGCACCACGGGACCGGCCGGTCAGTTCGTCCCCGACCGAGCGGAGAGTGATGTCGACGACCCTGACTTGGGGGCGGCAGCGAAGGAGGCCGACGCCGAAGGAGGAGGAGGAGGAGCAGGCGACTTCAGGCCCTCGGCCACCTTTGCCAACTGGCCTGATGACGAGCTGAGGGGGAAGTTGCCCCGCGCCACCAGTCAAAGGTCGGCCAGCCGAGCGCGAGTTCCTCCGCCGGTTTGGGTGGTCAAGGCAGCGAGAAGAAGCGCCGGGCCGGGCCAAGCTTGCTTCACGGCCGGTCGAAGAAGTTCTAGGGGGCGGCCGCAGTGACCAAACGGGAAGAGGCGGTCGCAAAGGCCAACCGCTTCCGCAAGGAAGTGAAAAATCCGCCACTGGTCTCTGTGTAAGTGCTTCCGCCTTTGTCTTGTTTTCTTCTAGTGAATCTTGTCCAAATCTTTTACATGCCTTCCTCGATTTAGGGCTCCCCTTACTTTAGAGAGGGTCGCCGCCGCCTCCGTCATGGGGTCGCAAAGACTTCCGCCACTACTCGGTGGATTGACCCCGCCGCCGACCTCCAGGAGGCGATGGAGCAGAACGCGCAGGAGAAGCGCGACGAGGAAGAAGCCGCCCACCTTGAGAAGGCAGAGGCCGAGAAGGCGGCGGCCTCCGCCCAGAAGTAGCTGGATGAGGCCGAAGCCGCCGTCGCGGCAAAGCGGCGAGCTGATGAGGCCGCGCACCGCCAATCGGCGTTGCTAGTCATCCCTCTGAGCTCCGCGCCGCCGCCCCCGGAGTTCACGGGGCAGACTGAGGGAGCCGGTGGCGAGTACCCCATCATGGAGAGGGAAGGCGGCGAGACCTCCATGTCAGGCACGGCCGTGCCGCCACCGCCGCCTCCGCCGCCGTCCGGGAGCACGCAAGGTAAACAGCCGCCGTCCGGTAAGCTGCTCCTTCAAGTCGCCTCGCCAGTGTGTCGCTGTCTTGAGAAGGCGATTTCGGCGCCACGCCCCTTGGAGACCGGTGCCGCCAGCTCGGCCATCCCAGACGCCGAGGCGACGAGCGCTGCGCCCGTTGGGTGGGTGCGAGGAGGCGGCACAGGCCCGCTGAACCAGGCGCTTCTGGACGTTCAGGAAAAGCTGCGAGCCGAGGGCGACGCCATCCAGAACTGCACCAAGGCGCATCTGGCGTCGCGAGCAGCCGTCCGGGTATGCTTTCTTCTTTTGACTTTGTTTTTCTTGTTCTTCTCTGTGGGGGCGCGCCAGCGCACCCACTGGGTGTAGTCCCGAGTTTGGGCGGCTGCTGAAAGCGGTGACTCGAACTCCTCTGGTGAGTTCCAAATATTTACTTTGTCTGAAATACTTATCACAGGAGTATCACAACCTCCGCATCACTGCCTTCAACCGCAATGTTGAGGAGTTGGGCAAGTGGACTGCCGACTTGTCGGAGAGCTGGAGTGGGTCCTCTTTCTTCTTCGCGGGGGCGCGCTGGCGCACCCGCAGGCTGTAGTCACCGAGATTCAGGCCGATTGCTGAGCACTCGGGCCTGATCTTCCCGGCGACCTTCTTTGTTGACGACTTAGCGTCCTTTTTCTTTTTATTCTTTAGAGGCCAATGCCACTCTTCAGCAGCAGCTGGGCGAAGCCAACACCGCCTTGCGTGCCAAGGGGGGAAGTGCAGGAAGCTCGCCGCGGAGCGCGACCTGCTGGCTACGCGGCTGGCGGAGCAAAGCGAGCTGCTTAAGAAGGCGCAGGACGAGGCGGAGAAAAAAGAGACTGCTCTCCTGGCCGAGTTCGAAAGCGAGTGCTCCTCCTGGACCGACAAGGAGGCCCTCCTGACCTCCGGCTTCCATGAGATCGAGGACATCGTCGACGGTGAGTTTTTTTACTTTCTTTCTTTGAGCCGCTGACTATAGGATGGGCTGACTCCTGATTTTATGACTTGCTTATTTTTCGTCTTGGCAGACTTCTTCCCTGGCCACACGCGGGCGGCCACTCAAGCCATCGAGGCTGATCGCGAGGCGTAGATGGCAAATGGTGCGGAGATTGCCGCCAACGCCCCCCGGACCCTTGATGAGCAGCTTCTGAGCATCGAGGCTCGTCTGCGGCCGGCCCATCGGATGCTGCGCCGGCTTCAACATGTCGGCGCCCAGGCGAATGCTGCCCTGTGGCCAAACATGCCGGTTCTGCGCACTCCCAGTCGGACTGCCGACTGGCTGGAGGTCGCGGCTGGCCGTCTTGAGGCCTGGAAGGGTTCCTCGGCCCGGGCTGGAGCGCGCCGGGCCTTGGAATTCGTCAAAGCGTGGTATCCAGGGCTGGACCTGGACCGGTTGGCCGCGTTTCGGTCGGAGGCCCAGGCGGAGCTGATAGCCGTGGAAGACACCCTCGTCGAGCATGCGGTGGCGATCGCCGACTACACAGACACCAGCGTCTTCATCCCTGAGAGGGCTGAAGACGGCGGAGAGGCGCCGCCGGAGTGGTTCGGGATGAAACCGGATTATGACGAGGACTCGGTGGAGGCGATCGGCTCCAGCGCCGAGGAGGAAGGCGAGGCGGAGGACGGAGGTGAGACGGAGGTACCAGAAGACGGAGCGGGCGACCAGCCTCAGCTCGACCGCGCCTCCAGCAACGAGCCGCGCTCGACCGGGCCGGCTGCCGCCGGAGACGATCAAGTCGAGACTGCCCAGCCCGCCGCCCCGGCGCCTGACACTGCCATCTCTTCCGACCCTCCGAACCCGTCTGCCGCTTCCTAGGCTGCCGTCTTGCCTTTATTTTATCTGCTTTAGTAGTCTTTGAAGAACTTGTTAATTCACACAATTCCACCCGCGGGGTGTATTTTGAACTTCCGCTTGAAGATTCAGCCAAGGGCCTATGTTATGTAAATATTTATCTGAATTCTATCTTTCCTTGCTCATTGATCCTTTGGCTTTTTCCTTTGCCGCCTTCCCTTAGTCGCCGCCTTGCCAGTCGGACAACCGTTGAGGCCATTTTTAGAGTACTTTTGGGAAGGCAAGTACTAGGCCATTTTTAGAGTCTTTTTAACAAGTTGGATAGAAAGCGGCAAGCCGACTAATCAAGAGTCGGCTTTGCGAAGAGAGGCTGGAAGCTGGCTTAAGCTATGTTTATGCTTTGGGTCCTTAGCCATTTTTCATGTGGGCGCCCATTCTTCCTTACGCCTGCCCGCCAAACACTCGCTCTGCGAGCTTCGGCTTCTCACAGGAGACGGCTTAGGCACCACACACTACTTGTCCGATTGCAGGAAGCATTCCATAGCGTGAGGCGGCGAGTCTCCGGGCCGACAAGTCTAACCTGGTGCCAAGCGGCATAACAAAAAGTAGCATACTCGAAGGCATAATTCTTATCATACAGATATCAAAAAGAACAATCCCCGAGCTCGTCTCGGGGGGCCCGAAGTCTTGGTACTTTAATACAAAGGGTAGCGTGGTACATACTGCATCAACTGTAAAATCTTCGGAGAAGATTTGCATTCCATGGCCGTTCCGTCTCTTTGCCGGAGTCGTCCCTATTGCGCGCTCGGGGCTTCTGAGCGTTGATCAGGTAGTAGGAGTCGTTGCCCAGCACTTTGCTGGTAATGAAGGGGCCTTCCCAAGGCGCCGATAGCTTGTGCTGGCCGGCTGTTCGCTGGATCAGCCGGAGCACAAGGGCGCCCTCTTGGAAAGACCTCGGCCTGCCCTTCCTGTTGTAGTATCGGTGCAGGCTCTGCTGGTAGATGCTGGACCGGCTGAGTGCCAACAGCCGGCCCTCTTCCAGCAGATCGACGCCGTCTTGACGTGCTTCTTCTGCTTCCTCCTCAGTGTACATGGTGACTCGCGGGGAGTCGAACTCTATGTCCATTGGGATGACGGCTTCAGCACTGTAGACGAGGAAGAAAGGTGTGAAGCTGGTTGACTTGTTTGGAGTCGTGCGCAGACTCCAGAGGACGGCTGGCAATTCATCAAGCCAATAGCCGCCAAAGCGCTCAGATGGTTCGACCAATCG
Source organism: Aegilops longissima (assembly GCA_021605205.1). NCBI lineage: Eukaryota > Viridiplantae > Streptophyta > Magnoliopsida > Poales > Poaceae > Aegilops > Aegilops longissima. The sequence continues at coordinate 32,832 of JAHIAM010001362.1, read as the reverse complement.
AGGCTTGATGCCGATGTGGATGAGGCCGTTTGCTCGCTCCACCGGCCGCTTGATCATGGATGGGCAACGGACGCTAAGTCCATCGGATGCCCTGTGTCGCGCAGAAACGGGCCATGCCTTTGGCAAAATTTGTGCCATTGTCGGTGATGATGTTGTGTGGTATACCATACCGAGTCATGATGTCGGCGATGAAAGTCACTGCAGTCGGACCATTAGAGTTCTTGATGGGCTTTACTTCTATCCACTTGGTGAACTTGTCCACCGCGACAAGTAAGTGAGTTAGGCCACCTCATGCTGCTTTGAATGGTCCCACCATGTCCAGGCCCCAAACCGCAAAGGGCCAGGCGATGGGGATAGTCTTGAGTGCGGAAGTCGGCTGATACGGCTTGGAGCGGAACATTTGGCACCCCTTGCATTTTTGGACTAATTCCTTGGCCTCTTGTAGGGCAGTTGGCCAGAAGAAATCGTGTCGAAAGGCTTTGGCGACGAGTGCTCTTGAGGCCGCATGGTGGCCGCACTCGCCTTGATGGATGTCTTCGAGAATCGCTTGGCCTTGCTCTGGCTCGACGCAATGCTGGTAGACACCAGTGACGCTGTGCCTGAACAGCTCTTTGTTGACTATGGTGTAGGCTGCCGCTCGGCGTTTGTCACAGCCCTAGAGCTTGTTTGTAACTAGTAGCATTGCATCCATGCATCATGTTTAATTTTCATGAAATTTGAAATGGCGATTGCCTAAACCCCTAGCACCAAAATAATGCAAATAGGTTCAACTTCAAATATTTTCAGTAACCCAAATGGCCTTCAAAAATGTTCACCATTTTTGGAAAAATGCTGGAAACAGTAACCAGAGATATTGCACATTTTTCCATGACATTTGGATCTTTGAATTAAATCAATAAGTATTTAAATTGGGACATTTAAATTCTATAAAATATTTTAAATGTCCAAATACTCCTAAACTGAAATGTTCCATGTTAGATATATTCTATACATTGGGCATGCACAGTTTGGTGATTTTTAAAAGTGCCTGGATATTTTTAATAAAGCCGCAGAGTTTTCAGAAAAATAGAAAACTAAATAAATAAAAGAGAGAGAGAGAGAGGACTACCTAGCCCACCTACACCGTAGCCGGCCCAGCTTCCCCCCCCCCCCTCTCGCTGGCCCAGCTGGTGGCCCAGCCCACCAGGTGCCCCCCCCCTGTCGCCTTCCTCCTCGTGCCAGTAGGCAGAGGAGGGACACCGCGACACCGCCGAGCTCGCCACGCCACCAGGCTGCCTGCCTGCGTCTCCTGGCCACCGCGACGCCTCGCGTCATCTCCTCGGCGCCGCCCCGACCCCCTGGACCCCCTCGCTCTCTCCCTCTCCCTCGTTCCCTCCTCTGTCTCGCTCTCTCTCCCGAACCCGAACACGCCCGCCGCCGCCGACATGCACCACCGTGGCCACGGCCATCCCCGAGCCGCCCCGAGATATCCTCGAGCTCCGCCTAGTCCCTCTCCCCCCTCCTCACCGAGCCTCCCGACGCCGGACGCCCTGCATCACTCTCTGCCCCGCCATCTTCGCCGCCTCTGCCCGGAGATCGCCGGCGTCGATCCGCCTCGTCCAAGCCATCCCCGAGGCCACCGACTCACCCTACGGGATCGCTGTGAGCCCCTGCGCCTCTCGCCGCTCTCCCCGTCGATGCGTTCGCCCCCTAACCGCGATACCCACCTTGGCCGCCGCTTCATCGCCAAGACAGCCATGTCGCCACCAAGGCCCAACGCTGCTGCCACTCGTGTTGGAGCGCGTCATCGCACTCACCATGTTCCCAGGAGCCCGCAGCACCCCTCCGCACCTCCTGCCATGCCTCCTAGCGACGTGCCCGAGCTCGCCCGAGCTCCGGCCGCCGCCAAACACGTCGCCGGCGCCTTTTCGGCGACCCCGAGCCCAACTATTTGCACCACCCGACGCGGCGCTCTTCCAGCTACCCGTAGAGCCCCTCCTCCGTCCGTTTGATCGCCGGAGCTAGAAACCCGAAGGCCTCCGCCGCCTCGGCCTCGCCCGCGACTCAACGCCGAGGGATTTACTGTTGACACAGGGTTTGACCCCCTGTGGTCACCGACGCGTGGGCCACCCCCTGACACTTTTAGTTAGTATTAATTTAACAATAATTAAACTAGGTTAGTTAGCTAGTTAGTCGCTGACTAGTGGGCCCCGGCCCCACAAACAGTTTAGTTAGAATTAACTTAGGGCTAAATAACTTGGTTAAATAGTTGTGCCACTGACACACGGGACCCACAGGTCAGGTTTGACCTGGGGCGCCCAGTTGACCTGCTGACGTCATGCCAACGTCATGCTGACGCAGTAAAGTATTTCTGGAATTAAAATAAATCAGGAAATGATTTATAAATTTCAGGAAATATGTTAAACTTCTAAAAATCATATAAATTCAACTGTAGCTCAGAATGATATAATTTATATATGAAAAATGATCAGAAAAATATGAAGAATATGTTTATGCCATGATCATGCATGTTTGAACAAGTTAACCTCACCGAATAGGATGAATCATGATTAGGGTAAATTATGAAATAACATTTGGAGTTGGAGTTCAACCTTGTTTGAATTCCACTTCAATTAACTTGGCTAGATATTGCATTAGTTGAATTCAGTACCTTAACATGACATGTCATTCAGGTGAATGTGCATTGCATTGATTGTGTTCTCTCTTGTTTGCCGGTGATTGTCCCCTCCCAGTAGACGACGTATCGACGATGAATTCGATGACACCGATGAAGAACTATAGTATCTTCAGAAGTGCCAGGCAAGCAAAACCCCCTTGTTCATTCCGATACAATCCCACTCTCTCGCTCCTGCTCTCTTTTATTGCATTAGGACAACATTGATTCACTGTTACTTGCTGCGGTAGCTGAACCCTTTATCCTCTGCATGACCTGTCATTCCACAGTAATTAGATGAAACCCACTAGCATGAGTAGGAGTTGTTTGAGCCCTTTGTGCCTACTCATTCATGCTTGTTGTCATGCCTGCTACTGCTTAGAGTTGAGTCAGGTCTGATTCATTGGGAATGAATTGGAATGGTTGTGTGAACATGTCCTACTGTGTGTGAGCTAAGTGTGTGAACACGATTTGGTAAAGGTAGCGGTGAGAGGCCATGTAGGAGTACATGGTGGGTTGTCTCATTGCAGCCATCCTCAGGAACTGAGTTCTGTGTTTGTGATCCATGAAACAGTTACTACCACGCATTGGGATCCTTAATTGACCCTCTCGGCTTCTTAACCACCCTTGTCCTTAGTCCGGGAGTTGCAAGTAGTTTCTGGTGTTTGTAGCATGCTGGGGGCCGCACGCAACGCTGACCTTAGGGGTGTGTTGTGTTGCGGTACGCACTGCGGCCTGTGTACCGAAAGTGCCCGTTTGGTATCTCGGGAACCCTGCACACATCGTTCGGGGCTGTATGGGAAACCTCGGCGGACTCCTGCGGATGGAACCCGAATAGGCGATAAACCTGGACTAGGGACTTGAGTGTTTAGGTAGGCGTGGCCGACACCCACGTTGGGCTTCCGCTTGAAGGTTGCCGAGTACATGTCGTAAACGGCGGTAAGTGGTGAGCGTGTGTGAAGAAGTACACCCTGCAGGGTTAATATGATCTATTCGAATAGCCGTGTCCACGGAAAAGGTCTTCTGGGTTGCCTATAACAGTTCATAGACAAGTGAAAGTGGATACTCTAAAATGCGCAAGATAAGCATGAGTGCTATGGACGGCGTTCTCGTAGGGAGATGGGGGCGGGTCCATAGTGGTGTATTGCTATGGTGAATATGTGGACTCGTGTGCGCCACCTCAAAAGAGTTACTTGCGATGTAGTTCAGGATAGCCACCGAGTCAAAGCTGGCTTGCTGCGGTCAAACTCCACCACCCCCTTTTTGATAATGATGCATATGTAGTTAGTTCTGATGTAAGTCTTGCTGAGTACAATTGTACTCACGTTTGCTTATTTTATGTTTTGCAGAGAGACGTCAGTCTCGCTAGTAGTTCCATGTGGACTTCGACCTTTAGCTTGTTACCTCAGCTACGATCTTGTGCCCTCGGCAGGATCTGGTAGATAGTCAGGCTTCTCAGCCTTTTTCATTTATAGTTATCTCCACTCGAGACATGTTTAGATTCCGCTTGTGCTTTGACTTGTATGCTCTGAGTGTTGGGTCATGAGACCCATGTTTGTAATATCTCGCTCCTCGGAGCCTAATGAATAAATAATTGAGTCGTAGAGTTATGTTGTGATGCCATGTTGTATCTACGCATATTGAGCATAATGTGTGTATGTTTGAAATGCTTGGTATGTGTGGGATCCGACAAACTAGTTGTTTATCCTTGGCAGCCTCTCATATGGGGAAATGTAGTCTCGTGATTCTGACCGATAGTAGTCCGCTATAGCCCGGTTCACAGGAGTCCTGCTAGCCCAGCACTACTGCTTGGACACTTGACTGGCTGGCATGTGTTTCACTTCGTTCCTATGTTTGTCCCTTCGGGGAAATGTCACGCGGTGTTATTCGGAGTCCTGCCTAGCCTGCTACAGCCCGGGATACCGGAGTCCTGCTAGCCCAGTGCTACAGCCCGAATTTATACGTTGATGACCGACATGCTCGATGTGATTCATGTATGCCTGTCCCCATAGGTTAGCGCCGCTTTGGGTTCACGACTAGCCATGTCGGCCTGGGTTCTTTGTCATATGGATGCTAGCGACACTATCATATACGTGAGCCAAAAGGCGCAAACGGTCCCGGGCCATGGTAAGGCGACACTCGTGGGAATACCGTGCGTGAGGCCGCAAGGTGATATGATGTGTTACATGCTAGATCGGTGTGACTTAGGATCGGGGTCCTGACAGCGTTGGTATCGAGCCCCGATGCTGTGAGGATTACCAAGCCAAACTGGTCAAGTTGTGTCTAGAAATGCTTTAGTTATGTAAGGGAATTGATTGTGGAAGGGAACGTAAGGCTCTTTTTATTCCTTATACCTCATGGCCTTCTGATCTGAGTCATCCTCTTCTCTTCTACGGGGTTTAAGAACTAGGCTTCTCATCTATCTATCAGGATGACGTGTTACTAATCCATAGACCTTTAAAATTGTTGAATTTAAGCCCCAGTTCAGTTCCTACTATTCTGTATCATAATTGTAGATCTCGGAACCTTGATATTGTGATGTTGAGTGGTTATGCCACCATTTTTGCAGGATGTCTCAAATCATTTTAAGCATTTACAGCCGTTATGCTGTCCGAGTCATCCCAGGTTTCTAAAACAATATGAAGCATTTGCAAAATTCCTTCCTCTCATTTTGATGTCCCTTTGGTCAGAATAAGCACACTAACCGATGCGTTGAGGTAATTTATTGCCTTGACATATATGTTGGAACTATTATTATGACCCTAGGTGTTTAGGAAGTCACCTAGCAATTTAGTAATGCTTTTGTATCCCAGTGTGATGATTCTGGCCATTATTCTTGAAAGCATCCCGTGATGCCATTTAGTAGTAGGTATTCTACTCTTGGGTTTCTGAACCCGAGATTCATCCTACTTCATGTTGTTAGTATTTGCTAGTGCCTTTAGGATATTAGTAACCTTTGCATTAGTCCTCGAGGTCCGTGGTATTTCCTTCTTCCAAATACCATGAACTGCTCATGGCAAGAAGTACTTTTGAACCAAAAGATCACAACTAGAGTACTCTTGAGGAGTACTCCATTCATATTGTGACTCTGCCAATTCTACCTTTCCGCATGGGTTATCCGGAAAAATGTTGAACTTTGCTCGACATACTAATCCATGCCTCCATAACTCGAAAAATTATATGTTCCTTTGAGTTGTTCTCTTAGATGTCTTCTGACCTTCATCTATCAATTGATAGCCAGGAGTAATTGTGCATTCGTGTTCATCGATTCCTATTATTCTTGTGGTCCGTCGAGCCATTCTATTCTGGAATGACTAGGAGAAACAAACTCCAGAGCCTCATCCATATCTAGGACTGGGTCAAAGCAGTTGTATTCCGCAGATCAAAATGCCAACCCAGCTTTTGAGTCTGTTCCACCTGGAGTGTTACCATCTTTATGTCAAGAATGTCATGAGAATTGCACCTTCTCTTATGAATTCTTGATGCAGTGATACTTCTCGCTATCGTTATTCATTCCTCGGTCCCGAGTTGTTGTAACCGGAATGCCGACAAGTGAATTGTGATGTGTGACATCAATACTCCGAGCAACTCGTTGCTTGGTAGTAAATGGACAATACTCTCATTCTTAGCGTGTTGGTTATTAAATCATTATCCTAAGATTGATCGTGCTACCTAGTCCTTATTTCTGGTGCACACTTCGATTGATGAGTTAGGATCTTGTCAAGTCCTCACTCATTTGATCATATCGTCTTGCCTCAAAGCAAGATTGCTCTCGAGCTTAGTAACATACTGGTGGTTCGTGACTTTCCAAATATCCTCTTGGAAGTGTTACCGGGTTGTTTCCTGACTGTTATGTTGGGCTCGTGATCAAGTTGGTTTTCCTCTAAACCACCCCTTCTCCAAGAATCTGTGTTGGGTACCCCTGAGCTAGTTGGTTAAGCCAAACAACAACTTGGAGAGTTGGAAGATAAAAGCTTGCCTAACTTAGTTCGATCCAAAGGGTTATTCTTGTGTAGTGTGTGTTGAAGCAAGATGATATCTTCATCGATTGGTCCTGTGGATCGCTTCTTGGACCTATTGTCTTATCAATCCTTTGATTTGAGTGTGGGCCATTGTCAAGTCAAATCAGAACCAACGATATTCGTGATGTTGTCTTACTCGTGGTTGATCCCTCGAGCATACCCCATTACATCTTTTGGTCTGACCAATGCTATCACCGTGTTCACATGATGGTGGAAGTCCAGTGATATGGAAATTCCGATGAATTGCTGTTGGGCCCATCAGTAGCATTTTGTCTCCCCCATGAGTCATGTTGAACATCAACCTAGTATTGGAAACTTGTGTAAGCATTTCTTCATGTTTCGTTCATGAAGCATATGTTTGGATGAAAGTAGTGACTTCCTCTAATTCATGTGCATTTGGTGCAAGTTGCCGCCGTGAGTTCGAGAAAGATTGTTTTTGTTTCCTCTAGAACCATCCCAAGTCAGTCATGCATACGTGCGAAGTATTCTATGGTTTGGAGACTTGCAACCTTCATTCTATATGTATCCCTAGCACACCAAGCCACTGACTGATTTGTTCAAGGAAAAGAAGTTCTTAAGTGCTAATCCTTAAGGACCCAAAGGTACATGCGCAAGACTTCGCTCTCCGCAATGATGGTTCCTAATCAGGACTCGGTAGTGTTTTATTGTAAGACTACCATGTGGTCATGCTTGTCTAGGACAGTGTGTTCACAGGTGTGTAGCAGAACCAGCCCATGTTTTGGAGCTTGCTATCGTAGTTCATATCCCGAGAATCTCGCAACGCCATCTCGTCGATTTGTGTTGCAACCCTTCTTTTCAGACATGCTGAGTCTGAAGTATCCTAACACCAATCGGATCTGAATCTCAGGCAGATATGATGGTTGGAACATTCCAACAGTTGCATTTCGTTCCCAGCTTGCACCATCCTTGTGCCATTTCACTATAGGCTGCCTTCTTAGTAATTGATGTCTAGGATCAACCTCAAAAGTGGACTTACCATGGGTCCCCTCCACTTCCGACGATAAGCAAAAATCATCCATTGCGTTGTCTTCAACAAGGTAGTCTACATCATCCATTCTAGTCCGGGTGTACCATTCCTTTGCACTCCGTCAAACGATCGTTGTGAATTGCCTTAGGCTGGTATGAAGAGTCTCAATGATTTCTAATTCAAAAGTAATTCTTTTGCCACTTAAGGGAATAGCTCTTTGCGTCACCTTTCCTAAGGTGTCCCGTTATGGAGTCATGGCAATCATCTCCATGTTACTTTGAAACCATGCACCATTCTATTTACGCATGGAATGGTTGCCTACCAATTTGAACCTTCATCATCCATTTCTCTACCATCATTCCTAATGTGTGTTTGGTGTCTCAACTCAAGAATTGTTCTTACGTCTCTCCATGAACTGATCTTGAGTTGCTCGATCTTCAGGATGAGTAAATCCTGTAGGGTTTTCCCCTTCTTTCTGTGGTCATGTCAAGTGAAGATCTCGAAAGCAAAGACGTCAAGACCAGGATGATGGAATGAATCAACATCTTCGAGAAGGGCAAATGGATCATGAAGATTGTGATAGCTTTGTGACTCCCCTTTTCCTCTTACCTCACGTCTTGAATCTCGGGGCGAGATTCTTGTTTAGTGGGGGTGAGTTGTCACAGCCCTAGAGCTTGTTTGTAACTAGTAGCATTGCATCCATGCATCATGTTTAATTTTCATGAAATTTGAAATGGCGATTGCCTAAACCCCTAGCACCAAAATAATGCAAATAGGTTCAACTTCAAATATTTTCAGTAACCCAAATGGCCTTCAAAAATGTTCACCATTTTTTGAAAAATGCTGGAAACAGTAACCAGAGATATTGCACATTTTTCCATGACATTTGGATCTTTGAATTAAATCAATAAGTATTTAAATTGGGACATTTAAATTATATAAAATATTTTAAATGTCCAAATACTCCTAAACTGAAATGTTCCATGTTAGATATATTCTATACATTGGGCATGCACAGTTTGGTGATTTTTAAAAGTGCCTGGATATTTTTAATAAAGCCGCAGAGTTTTCAGAAAAATAGAAAACTAAATAAATAAAAGAGAGAGAGAGAGGACTACCTAGCCCACCTACCTGTAGCCGGCCCAGCTTTCCCCCCCCCCCTCTCGCTGGCCCAGCTGGTGGCCCAGCCCACCAGGTGAAGGAAATATGCCCTAGAGGCAATAATAATGTTATTATTTATTTCCTTATATCATGATAAATGTTTATTATTCATGCTAGAATTGTATTAACCGAAACATAATACATGTGTGAATACATAAACCTACAGAGTGTCACTAGTATGCCTCTACTTGACTAGCTCGTTAATCAAAGATGGTTATGTTTCCTAACCATGAACAAGGAGTTGTTATTTGATTAACGGGATCACATCATTAGTTGAATGATCTGATTGACATGACCCATTCCGTTAGCTTAACACTTGATCGTTTAGTATGTTAATGCTTTCTTCATGACCCATACATGTTCCTATAACTATGAGATTATGCAACTCCGTTTACGGAGGAACACTTTGGGTACTACCAAACGTCACAACGAATCGGGTGATTATAAAGGAGTACTACAGGTGTCTCCAAAGGTACTTGTTGGGTTGGCGTATTTGAGATTAGGTTTTGTCATCCGATTGTCGGAGAGGTATCTCAGGCCTTCTCGGTAATGCACATCACTTAAGCCTTGCAAGCATTACAACTAATGAGTTAGTTGTGGGATGATGTATTACGGAACGAGTAAAGAGACTTACCGTAACAAGATTGAACTAGGTATTGGATACCGACGATCGAATCTCGGGTAAGTAACATACCGATGACAAAGGGAACAACGATGTCGTTATGCGGTTTGACCGATAAAGATCTTCAGAGAATATGTAGGAACCAATATGGGCATCCAGGTTCCGCTATTGGTTATTGACCGAGAATAGTTCTAGGTCATGTCTACATAGTTCTCGAACCCGTAGGGTCCGCACGCTTAACGCTTCGATGACAGTTCATAATGAGTTTATAAGTATTGATGCACCAAGGTTGTTCGAGTCCCGTATGTGATCACGGACATGACGAGGAGTCTCGAAATGGTCGAGACATAAAGATTGATATATTGAAGCCTATGTTTGGACTCGGAATCACTCGGGTGAAATTGGGAATTTTACCGAGTACCGGGGTTACGGAACCTCCCGGGGGTCAATGGGCCTTGATGGGCCTTAGTGGGAAAGAGAAAAGGGGCCATAGTGCTGGTCACACTTTCCCCCTTCCCTAGTCCTATTAGGACTAGGAGAAGGCGCCCTCTCTCTCTCCTTCCCACTTGGGGAAACCTAGTTGGACTAGGATTTGGGGGAATCCTACTCCTAGTAGGAGTAGGACACCTGGCGCACCTCTCCTTGGCCGGCCAGCCCTCCCTTCCCTCCTTTATATACAGGGCAGGGGCACCCCATGACACACAAGTTGATCATTGAGATCGTTCCTTAGCGTGTGCGGTGCCCCTTCCACCAAACTACACCTCGAATATACCGTTGCGGAGCTTAGGCGAAACCCTGCGCCGGTGGAACATCATCATCGTCCACCACGCCGTCGTGCTGACGAAACTCTCCCTCAACACTCGGCTGGATCGGAGTTCGAGGGACGTCATCGAGCTGAACGTGTGCAGAACTCGGAGGTGCCGTACGTTCGGTACTTGGATCGGTTGGATCGGGAAGAAGTACGACTACTTCCTCTACGTTGCGTCAACGCTTCCGTTGCTGGTCTACGAGGGTACGTAGACAACACTCTCATCTCGTTGCTATGCATCACCATGATCTTGCGTGATCGTAGGAAATTTTTTGAAATTACTACGTTCCCCAACAGTGGCATCCGAGCCTAGGTTTTTATGGTTTGATCATATGCACGAGTAGAACACAAGTGAGTTGTGGACGATACAAGTCATACTGCCTACCAGCATGTCATACTTTGGTTCAGCGGTATTGTTGGACAGACGATCCAGACCAACCTTACGCGTACTCTTACGCGAGACCGGTTCCCTCGACGTGCTTTGCACATAGATGGCTTGTGGAAGACTGTCTCTCCAACTTTAGTTGAACTGAGTGTGCTACGCCCGTCCTTGAGAAGGTTAAAACGGAGTCTATTTGACGAAGTATCGTTGTGGTTTTGATGCGTAGGTGAGATTGGTTCTTGCTTAAAGCCCGTAGCAGCCACGTAAAATTTGCAACAACAAAGTAGAGGACGTCTAACTTGTTTTTGCAGGGCATGTTGTGATGTGATATGGTCAAGACATGATGCTGAATTTTATTGTATGAGATGATCATGTTTTGTAACCGGTTATCGACAATCGGCAGGAGCCATATGGTTGTCGCTTTATTGTATGCAATGCAATCGCCTGTAATGCTTTACTTTATCACTAAGCGGTAGCGATAGTCGAGAAGCATAAGATTGGCGAGACGACAACGATGCTACGATGGAGATCAAGGTGTCGTGCGGTGACGATGGTGATCATGACGGTGCTTGAGATGGAGATCACAAGCACAAGATGATGATGGCCATATCATATCACTTATATTGATTGCATGTGATGTTAATCCTTTATGCATCTTATTTTGCTTTGATTGACGGTAGCATTATAAGATGATCCTTACTAAATTATCAAGAAGTGTTCTCCACGAGTATGCACCGTTGCGAAAGTTCTTCGTCTGAGACACCACGTGATGATCGGGTGTGATAGGCTCTACGTTCAAATACAACGGTGCAAAACAGTTGCACACGCAGAATACTCAGGTTATACTTGACGAGCTATGCATATAAGATATGACCTCGGAACACGGAGACCGAAGGTCGAGCGTGAATCATATAGTAGATATGATCAACATATTGATGTTCACCATTGAAACTACTCCATCACACGTGATGATCGGTCATGGTGTAGTTGATATGGATCACGCAATCACTTAGAGAATTGAGGGATATTTTTCTAAGTGGGAGTTCTTAAGTAATATGATTAATTGAACTTAAATTTATCATGAACTTAGTACCGATAGTATCTTGCTTGTCTATGATGTGTAGATAGATGGCTCGTCTGTTGTTCCGTTGAATTTTAATGCGTTCCTTGAGAAAGCAAAGTTGAAAGATGATGGCAGCAATTACACGGACTGGGTCCGTAACTTGAGGATTATCCTTATTGCTGCACGTAAGAATTACGCCCCGAAGCACCGTTAGGTGCCAGGTCTGGTGCAAGGGCTGCGCCAGAAGTTGTGAACGTCTGGCAAAGCAAAGCTGATGACTACTCTATAGTTCAGTGTGCCATGCTTTACGGCTTAGAACCGGGACTTCAACGTCATTTTGAACACCATGGAGCATATGAGATGTTCCAGAGTTGAAGTTAATATTCAAGCGAATGCCCGGATTGAGAGATATGAAGTCTCCAATAAGTTCTATAGCTGTAAGATGGAGGAGAACGGTTACATCAAGGAGCATATACTCAGAATGTCCGGATATAACAATCACTTGATTCAACTGGGAGTTAATCTTCCGGATGATTGCGTCATTGATGAATTCTCCAATCACTGCCACCAAGCTACAAGAGCTTCGTGATGAACTATAATATGCAAGGGATGACCAAAACAATGCCCGAGCTCTTCGCGATGCTGAAAGCATGGAGGTAGAAATCAAAAGGAGCATCAAGTGTTGATGGTTAACAAAACCACTAGTTTCAAGAAAATGGCAAAGGAAAGAAAAGGGAAACTTCAAAAGAGCGGCAAGCAAGTTGCTAATCAAGAGAAGAAACCCAAGTCTGGTCCTAAGCCTGAAACTGAGTGCTTCTATTGCAAGCAGGCTGGTCACTGGAAGCGGAACTGCCCCAAGTATTTGGCGGATAAGAAGGATGGCAAGGTTAACAAAGGTATATGTGATATACATGTTATTGATGTGTACCTTACTAATACTCGCAGTAGCACCTGGGTATTTGATACTGGTTCAGTTGCTAATATTTGCAACTCGAAACAGGGCTACGGATTAAGCGAAGATTGGCTAAGGACGAGGTGACAATGCGCGTGGGAAATGGTTCCAAAGTCGATGTGATCGCAGTCGGCACGCTACCTCTACATCTACCTTCGGGATTAGTATTAGACCTAAATAATTGTTATTTAGTACCAGCGTTGAGCATGAACATTATATCTGGATCTTGTTTGATGCGAGACGGTTATTCATTTAAATCAGAGAATAATGGTTGTTCTATTTATATGAATAATATCTTTTATGGTCATGCACCATTGAAGAATGGTTTGTTTTTACTTAATCTTGATAGTAGTGATACACATATTCATAATGTTGAAACCAAAAGATGCAGAGTTGATAATGATGGTGCAACTTATTTGTGGCAATTGCCGTTTAGGTCATATCGGTGTAAAGCGCATGAAGAAACTCCATCTTGATGGACTTTTGGAGTCACTTGATTATGAATCACTTGGCACTTGCGAACCGTGCCTTATGGGCAAGATGACTAAAACACCGTTCTCGGAACTATGGAGAGAGCAACAGATTTATTGGAAATCATACATACCGATGTATGTGGTCCAATGAATGTTGAGGCTCGTATGGATATCGTTATTTTCTCACCTTCACAGATGATTTGAGCAGATATGGGTATATCTACTTAATGAAACACAAGTCTGAAACATTTGAAAAGTTCAAAGAATTTCAGAGTGAAGTGGAAAATCATCGTAACAAGAAAATAAAGTTTCTACGATCTGATCGTGGAGGAGAATATTTGAGTTCTGAGTTTGGCCTACATTTGAAACAATGCGGAATAGTTTCGCAACTTACGCCACCGGAACACCACAACGTAATGGTGTGTCCGAACGTCGAATCGTATTTTATTAGATATGGTGCGATCTATGATGTCTCTTACTGATTTACCGCTATCGCTTTGGGGTTATGCTTTAGAGACGGCTACATTCACTTTAAATAGGGCACCATCTAAACCGTTGAGACGACGCCTTATGAACTGTGGTTTGGCAAGAAACCAAAGTTGTCGTTTCGAAAGTTTGGGGCTGCGATGCTTATGTGAAAAACTTCAACCTGATAAGCTCGAACCCAAATCGAGAAATGTGTCTTCATAGGATACCCAAAGGAGACAGTTGGGTACACCTTCTATCACAGATCCGAAGGCAAGATTTTGTTGCTAAATTCGAAACTTTTTGAGAAAGAGTTTCTCACGAAAGAAGTGAGTGGGAGGAAAGTAGAACTTGATGAGATAATCAGTATCTACTCCTTATTGAGAATAGTACATCACGTAAAACAGTTTCGTGACACCTACACCAAATAGGAGGAAACTAATGATGATGATCATGAAACTTCAGATCAAGTTTCTACAGAACTTCAGAGATCAACGAGCAAGATCCGCACCTGAGTGGTACGGTAATCCTATTTTGGAAGTCATGTTACCGGAACATGATGAACCTACGAACTATGAAGAAGCGATGGTGAGCCCAGATTCCACAAAATGGCTTGAGGCCATGAAATCTGAGATGGGATCCATGTATGAGAACAAAGTGTGGATTTTGGTTGACTTGCCCGATGATCGGCAAGCAATTGAGAATAAATGGATCTTCAAGAAGAAGACCGACGCTGATGGTAATGTTATCGTGTCTATAAAGCTCGACTTGTTGCAAAAGGTTTTCGACAAGTTCAAGGGATTGACTACGATGAGACCTTCTCACCCGTGGCGATGCTTAAGTCCGTCCGAATCATGTTAGCAATTGCCGATTTTATGATTATGAAATTTGGCAAATGGATGTTAAAACTGCATTCCTGAATGGATTTCGGAAGAAGAGTTGTATATGATGCAACCAGAAGGTTTTGTCGATCCAAAGGAGCTAACAAAGTGTGCAAGCTCCAATGATCCATTTATGGACTGGTGCAAGCCTCTCGGAGTTGGAATAAACGCTTTTGATAGTGTGATCAAAGCATTTGGTTTTATATGAGACTTTTGGAGAAGCCTGTATTTACAAGAAAGTGAGTGGGAGCTCAGTAGCATTTCGATATTATATGTGGATGACATATTATTGATCGGAAATGATATAGAATTCTGGATAGCATAAAGGGATACTTGAATAAGATTTTTCGATGAAAGACCTCGGTGAAGCTGCTTACATATTGGGCATTAAGATCTATAGAGATAGATCAAGGCGCTTAATAGGACTTTCACAAAGCACATACCTTGATAAAGTTTTGAAAAAGTTCAAAATGGATCGAGCAAAGAAAGGGTTCTTGCCGGTATTACAAGGTGTGAAGTTGAGTAAGACTCAATGCCCGACCACCGCAGAAGATAGAGAGAAAATGAAAGATGTTCCTATGCTTCAGCCATAGGCTCTATCATGTATGCAATGCTGTGTACCAGACCTGATGTGTGCCTTGCTGTAAGTTTAGCAGGCAGGTACCAAAGTAATCCAGAGTGGATCATCGGACAGCGGTCAAGAACATCCTTAAGTACTTGAGAAGAACTAAGGATATGTTTCTCATTTATGGCGGTGACAAAGAGCTCGTCAGAACGGTTACGTCGACGCAAGCTTTGACACTGATCCGGACGATTCTAAATCGCAAACCGGATACGATTTACATTAAACGGTGGAGCTGTCGGTTGGTGCAGTTCCAAACAAAGCGTCGTTATGGGATCTACATGTGAAGTTGAGTACATAGCTGCTTCGGAAGCAGCTAATGAAGGAGTCTCGATGAAGGAGTTCATAACCGATCTAGGTGTTGTACCTAGTGTATCGGGTCCAATGAAAATCTTTTGTGACAATATCGGTGCAATTGCCTTGGCAAAGGAATCCAGATTTCACAAGAGAACCAAGCACATCAAAAGACGCTTCAACTCCATCCGGATTTGGTCCAGTGGGAGACATAGAGATATGCAAGATACATACGGATCTGAATGTTGCAGACCGTTGACTAAGCCTCTTCCACGAGCAAAACATGATCAGCACCAAGACTCCATGGGTGTTAGAATCATTACTTGTGTAATCTAGATTATTGACTCTAGTGCAAGTGGGAGACTGAAGGAAATATGCCCTAGAGGCAATAATAATGTTATTATTTATTTCCTTATATCATGATAAATGTTTATTATTCATGCTAGAATTGTATTAACCGGAAACATAATACATGTGTGAATACATAAACCTACAGAGTGTCACTAGTATGCCTCTACTTGACTAGCTCGTTAATCAAAGATGGTTATGTTTCCTAACCATGAACAAGGAGTTGTTATTTGATTAACGGGATCACATCATTGGTTGAATGATCTGATTGACATGACCCATTCCGTTAGCTTAACACTTGATCGTTTAGTATGTTAATGCTTTCTTCATGACCCATACATGTTCCTATAACTATGAGATTATGCAACTCCGTTTACGGAGGAACACTTTGGTACTACCAAACGTCACAACGTAATCGGGTGATTATAAAGGAGTACTACAGGTGTCTCCAAAGGTACTTGTTGGGTTGGCGATTTCGAGATTAGGTTTTGTCACTCCGATTGTCGGAGAGGTATCTCCGGCCTTCTCGGTAATGCACATCACTTAAGCCTTGCAAGCATTACAACTAATGAGTTAGTTGTGAGATGATGTATTACGGAACGAGTAAAGAGACTTACGGTAACAAGATTGAACTAGGTATTGGATACCGACGATCGAATCTCGGGTAAGTAACATACCGATGACAAAGGAACAACGATGTCGTTATGCGGTTTGACCGATAAAGATCTTCGTAGAATATGTAGGAACCAATATGGGCATCCAGGTTCCGCTATTGGTTATTGACCGAGAATAGTTCTAGGTCATGTCTACATAGTTCTCGAACCCGTAGGGTCCGCACGCTTAACGCTTCGATGACAGTTCATAATGAGTTTATAAGTATTGATGCACCAAGGTTGTTCGAGTCCCGGATGTGATCACGGACATGACGAGGAGTCTCGAAATGGTCGAGACATAAAGATTGATATATTGGAAGCCTATGTTTGGACTCCGAATCACTCGGGTGAAATTGGGAATTTTACCGAGTACCGGGGTTACTGGAACCTCCCGGGGGTCAATGGGCCTTGATGGGCCTTAGTGGGAAAGAGAAAAGGGGCCATAGTGCTGGTCACCTTCCCCTTCCCTAGTCCTATTAGGACTAGGAGAAGGGGCGCCTCTCTCTCCCTTCCCACTTGGGGAAACCTAGTTGGACTAGGATTTGGGGGAATCCTACTCCTAGTAGGAGTAGGACACCCTGGCGCACCTCTCCTGGCCGCCAGCCCTCCCCTTCCCTCCTTTATATACAGGGGGCAGGGGCACCCCATGACACACAAGTTGATCATTGAGATCGTTCTTAGCCGTGTGCGGTGCCCCTTCCACCAAACTACACCTCGAATATACCGTTGCGGAGCTTAGGCGAAGCCCTGCGCGGTGGAACATCATCATCGTCACCACGCCGTCGTCTTGACGAAACTCTCCCTCAACACTCGGCTGGATCGGAGTTCGAGGGACGCCATCGAGCTGAACGTGTGCAGAACTCGGAGGTGCCGTCGCTCGGTACTTGGATCGGTTGGATCGGGAAGAAGTACGACTACTTCCTCTACGCTGCGTCAACGCTTCCGTTGCTGGTCTACGAGGGTACGTAGACAACACTCTCATCTCGTTGCTATGCATCACCATGGTCTTGCGTGATCGTAGGAAAATTTTTGAAATTACTACGTTCCCCAACACCAGGTGCCCGCCCCCCTGTCGCCTTCCTCCTCGTGCCAGTAGGCAGAGGAGGAACACCGCGACGCCGCCGAGCTCGCCACGCCACCCGGCTGCCTGCCTGCGTCGCCTGGCCACCGCGACGCCTCGCGTCATCTCCTCAGCGCCGCCCCGACCCCCTGGACCCCTCTCTCTCTCCTCTCTCTCCTCCTCCCTCCTCTGTCTCGCTCTCTCCCGAACCTCAACACGCCCGGCCGCCCGGCGTGCACCACCATGCCACGGCCATCCCCGAGCCGCCCAAGCTATCCTCGAGCTCCGCCTAGTCCCTCTCCCCCCTCCTCACCGAGCCTCCCGGCGCCGGACGCCCTGCATCACCCTCTGCCCCGCCATCTTCGCCGCCTCTGCCCGGAGATCGCCGGCGTCGATCCGCCTCGTCCAAGCCATCCCCGAGGCCACCGACCCACCCTACGGAATCGCTGTGAGCCCCTGCGCCTCTCGCCGCTCTCCCCGTCGATGCGTTCGCCCCCTAACCGCGATACCCACCTTGGCCGACGCTCGCCGCCGCACAGCCATGTCGCCACCGCGTCCAACGCTGCTGCCACTCATGTTGGAGCGCGTCATTGCACTCACCATGTTCCCAGGAGCCCGCAGCACCCCTCCGCACCTCCTGCCGTGCCTCCTAGCGACGTGCCCGAGCTCGCCCGAGCTCCGGCCGCCGCCAAACACGTCGCCGGCGCCTTTTCCGGCGACCCCGAGCCCAACTATTTGCACCATCCGAGGCGGCGCTTCCAGCCTACCCAGAGAGCCCTCCTCCGTCTGCTTGATCGCCGAGCTAGAAACCCAAGGCCTCCGCCTCGGCCTCGCCAGCGACTCAACGCCAAGCGGATTTACTGTTGACCTGGGGTTTGACCCCTGTGGTCACCGACGCGTGGGCCACCCCCTGACACTTTTAGTTAGTATTAATTTAACACTAATTAACCTAGGTTAGTTAGCTAGTTAGTCGCTGACTAGTGGGCCCCGGCCCCACAAACAGTTTAGTTAGAATTAACTTAGGGCTAAATAACTTGGTTAAATAGTTGTGCCACTGACACACGGGACCCACAGGTCAGGTTTGACCTGGGCGCCCAGTTGACCTGCTGACGTCATGCCAATGTCATGCCGACACGTAAAAGTATTTCTGGAATTAAAATAAATCAGAAATGATTTATAAATTTCAGGAAATATGTTAAACTTCTAAAAATCATATAAATTCAACCGTAGCTCGAATGAAATAATTTATATATGAAAATGATCAGAAAATATGAAGAATCTGTTTATGCCATGATCATGCATGTTTGAACAAGTTAACCTCACCGAATAGGATGAATCATGATTAGGGTAAATTATGAAATAACATTTGGAGTTGAGTTCAACCTTGTTTGAATTCCACTTCAATTAACTTGGCTAGATATTGCATTAGGTGAATTCAGTACCTTAACATGACATGTCATTCAGGTGAATGTGCATTGCATTGATTGTGTTCTCTCTGTTTGCCGGTGATTGTCCCTCCCAAAGAGACGCGTGATCGACGATGAATTCGATGACACCGATGAAGAACTATAGTATCTTCGTAAGTGCCGGGCAAGCAAAACCCCTTGTTCATTCTCGATACAATCCCACTCTCTCGCTCCTGCTCTCTTTTATTGCATTAGGACAACATCGATTCATCTGTTACTTGCTGCGGTAGCTGAACCCTTTATCCTCTCGTGATGACCTGTCATTCCACAAGAATTAGATGAAACCCACTAGCATGAGTAGGAGTTGTTTGAGCCTGTTGTGCCTACTCATTCATGCTTGTTGTCATGCCTGCTACTGCTTAGAGTTGAGTCAGTCTGATTCATCGGGAATGAATTGGAATGGTTGTGTGAACATGTCCTATCGTGTGTGTGAGCTAAGTGTGTGAACACGATTTGGTAAAGGTAGCGGTGAGAGGCCATGTAGGAGTACATGGTGGGTTGTCTCATTGCAGCCGCCCTCGAGAACTGAGTTCGTGTTTGTGATCCATGAAACAGTTACTACCACGCATTGGGATCCTTAATTGACCCTCTCGGCTTCTTAACCACCCTTGTCCTCATCCGGAGTTGCAAGTAGTTTCTGGTGTTTGTAGCATGTCAGGGGCCGCACGCAACGCTGACCTTAGGGGTGGGTTGTGTTGCGGTAGGCACTGCGGGTCTGCAGTACCGAGTGCCCGCTTGGTATCTCGGAACCCTGCACACATCGCTCGGGCTGTATGGGAAACCTCGCCGGACTCCTCATGGATGGAACCCGAATAGGCGATAAACCTGGACTAGGGACTTGAGTGTTTAGGTAGGCCGTGGCCGACACCCACGCTGGGCTTCCGCTTGAAGGTTGCCGAGTACATGTCGTGTAAACGGCGTAAGTGGTGAGAGCGTGTGAAGAAGTACACCTGTAGGGTTAATATGATCTATTCGAATAGCCGTGTCCACGGAAAAGGACTTCTGGGTTGCCTATAACAGTTCATAGACAAGTGAAAGTGGATGGCGTTCTCGTAGGGAGACGGGGGCGGGTCCATAGTGGTGTATTGCTATGGTGAATATGTGGACTCGTGTGCGCCACCTCAAAAGAGTTACTTGCAGTCGTAGTTCAGGCTAGCCACCGAGTCAAAGCTGGCTTGCTGCAGTCAAACTCCACCACCCCCTTTTTGATAATGATGCATATGTAGTTAGTTCTGATGTAAGTCTTGCTGAGTACAATTGTACTCACGCTTGCTTATTTTATGTTTTGCAGAGAGACGCGGTCTCGCTTAGTAGTTCCATGTGGACTTGACCTTTAGCTTGTTACCTCAGCTACGATCTTGTGCCCTCGGCAGATCTCGGTAGATAGTCGTGCTTCTCAGCCTTTTTCATTTATAGTTGTCTGTACTCAGACATGTTTAGATTCCGCTTGTGCTTTGACTTGTATGCTCTGAGTGTTGGGTCATGAGACCCATGTTTGTAATATCTCGCTCCTCGGAGCCTAATGAATAAATAATTGAGTCGTAGAGTTATGTTGTGATGCCATGTTGTATCTACACATATTGAGCATAATGTGTGTATGTTTGAAATGCTTGGTATGTGTGGGATCCGACAAACTAGTTGTTTGTCCTTGGCAGCCTCTCATATGGGGAAATGTAGTCTCGTGATTCTGAGCGATAGTAGTCCGCTACAGCCCGGTTCACCGGAGTCCTGCTAGCCCAAAGACTACTGCTTGGACACTTGACTGGCCGGCATGTGTTTCACTTCGTTCTTATGTCTGTCCTTCGGGAAATGTCACGCGTGTTATTCGAGTCCTGCCTAGCCTGCTACAGCCGGGATACCGGAGTCCTGTTAGCCCAAAGGCTACAGCCCGAATTTATACATTGATGACCGACATGCTCGATGTGATTCATGTATGCCTGTCCCCATAGGTTAGCGCCGCTTTGGGTTCACGACTAGCCATGTCGGCCCGGGTTCTTTGTCATATGGATGCTAGCCACACTATCATATACGTGAGCCAAAAGGCGCAAACGGTCCCGGGCCATGGTAAGGCGACACCCGTGGGAATACCGTGCGTGAGGCCGCAAGGTGATATGATGTGTTACATGCTAGATCGGTGTGACTTAGGATCGGGGTCCTGACAGCGTTGTACTTGCCGAGCCAATATTTCATCGGTTGGCAGCTCTCTGCTCACTAGGAACTTGAGGATGGGCTGGGCCCATGAGGGTGCTGCTATTTCCTCAACTGCCAGCACTGCGACTTGGACGAGGGCGGCTGGGCTGGGAGGCGGCAGGCTGGAGTCCGCAGCCGCTTGCTGGATTGATGAAGTCCCCTGGCCGACTGGTGCAGTCCCCGGGCCGAGCTCTGGAGTCTTCGGACTGGTCGCCGCAGTCCCCGGGCCGGGTTCTGAAGTCCCCGGGCCGGCTTCGACTGCGGCGTTCTTGGAGCCATCTCAGAAGAACTCTCCTCCGTCTCGCTGGGGCTCTTGAGTCGATCCGACTTCTTCGGGGAGCCGCACAAAATAGAGTATGATTCGTGAAGGCTTGACAGACGGCTTGAGGAGGCGCTGCCAAGGGCGACGCCGGATGGTATTGCTTGGCGGTGGAGCCAATTCGCGCTGTGGTGTCTGCTGGTCGTTGTCATTTCTTGGCACGTGAAGGAACTCGCACCCCTCGAAATATCCGCTGAGTTGCTGTACAAGGAAATGGTAGCTCGCCATGTTTGCATCTTTGGCGTCCCAATCGCCAGATGACTGCTGGACCACTAAATCGGAGTCGCCATAACACAGGATCTGGTGAATGCGAAGTTCTTTTGCAAGCCGGAGCCCGTGAATGAGCGCCTCGTATTCGGCGACGTTGTTGGAGGCGGCGAAATGGATCTGCAGCGCATACTTGAGCTTGTCGCCTTTGGGGGAAGTGAGGACAACGCCGGCTCCCAAGCCGGTGCGCATCTTGGAGCCATCGAAATGCATCCGCCAATGGGTGGAGTCGGGCGCTGGCGGCAGGTACTGGGTCTCGGCCCAGTCGACGAGGAAGTCGGCCAGTGCTTGCGACTTGATGGAGGTGCGGGGATGGTAGTAGATGGTGTAGGGGGCCAGCTCTATGGCCCATTTGGCCACTCGGCCAAAAGCATCTCGGCTTCCGATGATCTCGGCTAGTGGGGCTGTGCAAACCACAGTGATTGGATGCTCTTGAAAGTAAGGCTTCAGCTTCTTGGCGGCAAAGTGCAGGCCGTAGCACATCTTCTGGTAGTGGGGGTAGTTCTGCTTGGAGGTCGATAGTACTTCGCTCAGGAAATATACCGGTCTCTGGATAGGTAGCGCCTTGCCTTCCTCCTTGCGTTCAACTACAATGACTATGCTGACTACCCGGCTGGTGGCGGCAATGTACAGGAGCATGGGTTCTTTAGGAGTCGGGGCCACCAGCATAAGGGGAGTAGTCAACATTTTCTGCAACTGGAGAAAAGCTTCGGCCGCCTTGTGGTTCCATTCGAAAAGGTGGTGTCGGTGTCAAACCGGCGGATCTCGGGTAGGGGTCCCGAACTGTGGCCTAGGCGGATGGTAACAGAGACAAGGGACACGATGTTTTTACCCAGGTTCGGCCCTCTCGATGGAGGTAATACCCTACTCCTGCTTGATTAATATTGATGATATGGGTAGTACAAGAGTAGATCTACCACGAGATCAAGGAGGCTAAACCCTAGAAGCTAGCCTATGGTATGATTGTTGTTCTGTCCTACGGACTAAAACCCTCCGGTTTATATAGACACCAGATAGGTTAGGGTTACACAGAGTCGGTTACAATGGTAGGATATCTACATGTCCGTATCGCCAAGCTTGCCTTCCACGCTAAGGAAAGTCCCATCCGGACACGGGACGAAGTCTTCAATCTTGTATCTTCATAGTCCAGGAGTCCGGCCAACGGTGAGAGTTCGCTATCCGGACACCCCTAATCCGGGACTCCTCGGAGTCCCGAACCAGGCTTCAATGACGATGAGTCCCAAGCACGCTGATTGTCTTCGCATTGCGAGGCGGGTTCTTCTCCAAATTCCATATTCTTGCCGAATAGTGTCCGGCTTCCGATAAATGCTGCGCTCCATGGCTTCTACGCCCAATAAAGGCCATATTCCACGTGTTTGAATGAATGCGAAAAGCCAGGGTATTTTTACAATTACCTGTTGGGGAACGTAGTAATTTCAAAAAATTTCCTACGATCACGCAAGACCATGGTGATGCATAGCAACGAGATGAGAGTGTTGTCTACATACCCTTGTAGACCAGCAACGGAAGCGTTGACGCAACGTAGAGGAAGTAGTCGTACTTCTTCCCGATCCAACCGATCCAAGTACCGAACGTACGGCACCTCCGAGTTCTGCACACGTTCAGCTCGATGACGTCCCTCGAACTCCGATCCAGCCGAGTGTTGAGGAGAGTTTCACAAGACGACGGCGTGGTGACGATGATGATGTTCCACCGCGCAGGAGCCGCTTAAGCTCCGCAACGGTATATTCGAGGTGTAGTTTGGTGGAAGGGGGCACCGCACACGGCTAAGGAACGATCTCAATGATCAACTTGTGTGTCATGGGGTGCCCTCTGCCCCTGTATATAAAGGAGGGAAGGGGAGGGGCTGGCCGGCCACCTATGGCTGCGCCTGGGAGTCCTACTCCCACCGGGTTTGACCAAGGGGAGAGGGAGAGAGGGGGCGCCACCCCCTTCTCCTAATCCTAATAGGACTAGGGAAGGGGGGAAGGCTGCGGCCAGCATATGGCCCCCTTTTTCTCTTTCCCCTAAGGCCCATCAAGGCCCATTGACTCCCCGGGGTTCCGTAACCCCGGCATCTCTAAAATTCCCAATTTCACCGGAGTGATTCCGAGTCCAAACATAGGCTTCCAATATATCAATCTTTATGTCTCGACCATTTCGAGACTCCTCGTCATGTCCGTGATCTCATCCGGACTCAACAACCTTCGGTACATCAACATCATAAAACTCATAATAACATCCATCGAAACGTTAAGCGTGCGGACCCTACGGGTTCGAGAACTATGTAGACATGACCAGACACTCTCGGTCAATAACCAATAGCGGACCTGGATGCCCATATTGGTTCCTACATATTCTACGAAGATCTTTATCGGTCAGACCAAGATAACAACATACGTTGTTCCTTTGTCATCGGTATGTTACTTGCCCGAGATTCGATCGTCGGTATCCAATACCTAGTTCAATCTCGTTCTTGGCAAGTCTCTTTACTCGCTCCGTAATACATCATCTCACAACTAACACATTAGTTGCAATGCTTGCAAGGCTTATGTGATGTGCATTACCGAGAGGGCCCAGAGATACCTCTCCGACAATCGGAGTGACAAATCCTAATCTCGAAATATGCCAACCCAACATGTACCTTCGGAGACACCTGTAATGTACCTTTATAATCACCCAGATTCGTTGTGACGCTTGGTAGCACCAAAGTGTTCCTCGGGCAAACGGAGTTGCATAATCTCATAGTCATAGGAACATGTATAAGTCATGAAGAAAAGCACTAGCAACAAACTATACGATCAGGTGCTATGCTAATGGAATGGGTCATGTCAATCAGATCATTCAACCAATGATGTGATCCCGTTAATCAAATAACAACTCCTTGTTCATGGTTAGGAAACATAACCATCTTTGATTAACGAGCTAGTCAAGTAGAGGCATACTAGTGACACTGTTTGTCTATATATTCACACATGTATTATGTTTCCGGTTAATACAATTCTAGCATGAATAATAAACATTTATCATGATATAAGGAAATAAATAATAACTTTATTATTGCCTCTAGGGCATATTTCCTTCAGTCTCCCACTTGCACTAGAGTCAATAATCTAGATCACATCACCATGTGATTAACATCGATAGTTCACATCATCATGTGATTAACACCCATAATTCACATCGCCATGTGACCAAGACCCAAAGGGTTTACTAGATTCAGTAATCTAGTTCACATTGCTATGTGATTAACACCCAAAGAGTACTATGGTGTGATCATGTTTTGCTTGTGAGATAATTTTAGTCAACGGGTCTGTCACATTCAGAGCCGTAAGTATTTTGCAAATTTCTATGTCTACAATGCTCTGCACGAAGCTACTCTAGCTAATTGCTCCCACTTTCAATATGTATCCAGATTGAGACTCAGAGTCATCTAGATTAGTGTTAAAACTTGCATCGACGTAACCCTTTACGATTTAACCTTTTTCACTTCCATAATCGAGAAACATATCCTTATTCTACTAAGGATAATTTTGACCGCTGTCCATTGATCTACTCCTAGATCACTATTGCACTCCTTGCCAAGCTTAGTGGTAGGGTATGCAATAGATCTGGTACACAAGATGACATACTTTATAGAACCTATGGCTGATGCATAGGAATGACTTTCATTCTCTTTCTATCTTCCGCCGTGGTCGGGTTTTGAGTCTTACTCAATCTCACACCTTGTAACACAGGCAAGAACTCTTTCTTTGACTGTTCCATTTTGAACTACTTCAAAATCTTGTCAAGGTATGTACTCATTGAAAAACTTATCAAGCGCCTTGATCTATCTCTATAGATCTTGATGCTCAATATGTAAGCAGCTTCACCGAGGTCTTTCTTTGAAAAACTCCTTTCAAACACTCCTTTATGCTTTGCGAATAATTCTACATTATTTCCGATCAACAATATGTCATTCACATATACTTATCGAAATGCTGTAGTGCTCCCACTCACTTTCTTGTAAATACAGGCTTCACCAAAAGTCTGATAAAACTATATGCTTTGATCACACTATCAAAGCGTTTATTCCAACTCCGAGATGCTTGCACCAGTCCATAGATGGATCGCTGGAGCTTGCACATTTTGTTAGCTCCTTTAGGATTGACAAAACCTTCTGGTTGCATCATATACAACTCTTCTTTAATAAATCCATTAAAGAATGTAGTTTTGACATCCATTTGCCAGATTTCATAAAATGTGGCAATTGCTAACATGATTCGGACAGACTTAAGAATCGCTACTGCTTGAGAAAATCTCATTGTAGTCAACACCTTGAACTTGTCGAAAACCTTTTTGCGACAAGTCGAGCTTTGTAGATAGTAACACTACTATCAGCATCCGCCTTCCTCTTGAAGATCCATTTATATAACATGGCTTGCCGATCATCGGGCAACTCCATCAAAGTCCACACTTTGTTCTCATATATGGATCCCATCTCAGATTTCATGGTCTCAAACCATTTCATGGAATCTGGGCTCATCATCGCTTCCTCATAGTTCGTGAGGTTCATCATGGTCTAGTAACATGACTTCTAGAATAGGATTACCGTACCACTCAAAAGCGGATCTTACTCGAAGACCTACGAGGTTTGGTAGCAACTTGATCTGAAGTTTCATGATCATCATCATTAACTTCCTCACTAATTGGTGTAGGAATCACTGAACTGATTCCTGTGATGAACTACTTTCCAATAAGGGAGAAGGTACAATTACCTCATCAAGTTCTACTTTCCTCCCACTCACTTCTTTCGAGAGAAACTTCTTCTCTAGAAAGGATCCATCTTAGCAATGAAAAACTTGCCTTCGGATCTGTGATAGAAGGTGTACCCAACAGTTTCCTTTGGGTATTCTATGAAGACGCATTCGATTTGGGTTCGAGCTTATCGGTGAAAACTTTTCACATAAGCATCACAACTCAAACTTTAAGAAACGACAGCTTAGGTTTACTGCTAAACCATAGTTCATACGGTGTCATCTCAACGGATTTAGATGGTGCCCTATTAAACGTGAATGCAGCTGTCTCTAATGCATAACCCCAAAACGATAGTGGTAAATCGGTAAGATACATCATAGATCGCACCATATCCAATAAAGTGCGGTTACGACGTTCGGACACACCATTAAGCTGTGGTGTTCCAGGTGGCGTGAGTAGTGAAACTATTTCACATTGTTTTAACTGAAGGCCAAACTCGTAACTCAAATATTTTTCCTCTGCGATCATATCGTAGAAACTTTATTTTCTTATTACGATGATTCTTCACTTCACTCTGAAATTCTTTGAACTTTTCAAATGTTTCAGACTTGTGTTTCATCAAGTAGATATACCCATATCTGCTCAAATCATCTGTGAAGGTCGAAAATAACGATACTTGCCGTGAGCTTTAACACTCATCGGATCGCATACATCGGTATGTATTATTTCCAATAAGTCATTTGCTCGCTCCATTGTTCCGAGAACGAGTTTTAGTCATCTTGCCCATAAGGCATGGTTCGCAAGCATCAAGTGATTCATAATCAAGTGATTCCAAAAGTCCATCAGCATGGAGTTTTCTTCATGCGCTTTACACCAATATGACCTAAACGGCGGTGCCACAAATAAGTTGCACTATCATTATTAACTTTGCATCTTTTGGTTTCAATATTATGAATATGTGTATCACTATGATCGAGATCCAATGAACCATTTTCATTGGGTGTGTAACCATATAAGGTTTTATTCATGTAAGCAGTAACAACAATTTATTCTCTTACTTAAATGAATAATCGTATTGCAATAAACATGATCAAATCATATTTATGCTCAACACCAAATAACACTTATTTAGGTTCCACACTAATCCCGAAAGTATAGGGAGTGTGCGATGATGATCATATCAATCTTGGAACTACTTCCAACACTCATCGTCACTTCCCTTCAACTAGTCTCTGCTTATTCTGTAACTCTGCTTTGAGTTACTAATCTTAGCAACCTAACAGTATCAAATACTCAGGGCCACTATAAACACTAGTAAGGCACACATCAATAACCTGTATATCAAATATAACCTTGTTCACTTTGCCATCCTTCTTATCCACCAAATATTCAGGGTAGTTCCGCTTAAAGGACCAGTTCCATTGCAGCAAAAGTACTCGGTCTTAGGCTTAGGTCTAGACTTGGGCTTCTTCACTCGAGCAGCAACTTGCTTGCCGTTCTTTTGAAGTTCCCTTCTTCCCTTTGCCATTTTCCTTGAGACTAGTGGTCTTGTCAACCATCAACACTTGATGTTTTCTTGATTTCTACCTTCGCGATTTTAGCATCGCGAAGAGCTCGAGGATCTTTTTCGTCATCCCTTGCATACTATAGTTCATCACGAAGTTCTACTAACTTAGTGATGGTGACTAGAGAATTCTGTCAATCACTATCTTATCTCGGAAGATTAACTCCCACTTGATTCAAGTGATTGAAGTACTCGACAATCTGAGCACATGCTCACTAGTTGAGCGATTCTCCTCCATCTTTTAGCTATAGAACTTGTTGGAGACTTCATATCTCTCAACTCGGTATTTGCTTGAAATATTAACTTCAATTCTGGAACATCTCATATGGTCCATGACGTTCAAAACGTCTTTGAAGTCCCGATTCTAAGCCGTTAAGCATGGTGCACTAAACTATCAAGTAGTCATCATATTGAGCTAGCCAAACGTTCATAACGCCCCAGATATCGCTCATATTGAGCTAGCCAAACGTTCATAACGCCCGCATCTGCTCCTGCAATAGGTCTGTCACCTAGCGGTGCATTAAGGACATAATTCTTCTGCAGCAATGAGGATAAACCTCAGATCACGGATCCAATCCGCATCATTGCTACTAACATTTTTCAATACAATTTTCTCTAGGAACACATATAAAAACATAGGGAAGCAACAACGCGAGCTATTGATCTACAACATAATTTGCAAAATACTACCAGGACTAAGTTCATGATAAATTAAAGTTCAATTAATCATATTACTTAAGAACTCCCACTTAGAAAATATCCCTTCAATTCTCTAAGTGATTGCGTGATCCATATCAACTACACCATGACCGATCATCACGTGTGATGGAGTAGTTTCAATGGTGAACATCAATATGTTGATCATATCTACTATATGATTCACGCTCGACCTTCGGTCTCCGTGTTCCGAGGTCATATCTTATATGCATAGCTCGTCAAGTATAACCTGAGTATTCTGCGTGTGCAACTGTTTTGCACCGTTGTATTTGAACGTAGAGCCTATCACACCGATCATCACGTGGTGTCTCAAAGACGAAGAACTTTCATAGCGGTGCATACTCGGGAGAACACTTCTTGATAATTTAGTAAGGATCATCTTATAATGCTACCGTCAATCAAAGCAAAATAAGATGCATAAAGGATTAACATCACATGCAATCAATATAAGTGATATGATATGGCCATCATCATCTTGTGCTTGTGATCTCCATCTCCAAGCACCGTCATGATCACCATCGTCACCGCGCGACACCTTGATCTCCATCGTAGCATCGTTGTCGTCTCGCCAATCTTATGCTTCTCGACTATCGCTACCGCTTAGTGATAAAGTAAAGCATTACAGGCGTTGCATTTCATACAATAAGCGACAACCATATGGCTCCTGCCATTGCCGATAACTCGTTACAAAACATGATCATCTCATACAATAAAATTAGCATCATGTCTTGACCATATCACATCACAACATGCCCTGCAAAAACAAGTTAGACGTCCTCTACTTTGTTGTTGCAAGTTTTACGTGGCTGCTACGGGCTGAGCAAGAACCGTTCTTACCTACGCATCAAAACCACAGCGATACTTCGTCAAATAGACTCCGTTTAACCTTCTCAAGGACGGGCGTAGCCACACTCAGTTCAACTAAAGTGAGAGAGACAGACACCGCCGGTCACCTTTAAGCAACGAGTGCTCACAGCGGTGAAACCAGTCTCGCGTAAGCGTCGCTGTAATGTCGGTCCGGCCGCTTCATCTCACAATACCGCTGAACCAAAGTATGACATGCTGGTAGGTAGTATGACTTGTATCGCCCACAACTCACTTGTGTTCTACTCGTGCATATGACATCAACGCATAAAACCAGGCTCGGATGCCACCGTTGGGGAACGTAGTAATTTCAAAAATTTTCCACGATCACGCAAGACCATGGTGATGCATAGCAACGAGATGAGAGTGTTGTCTACATACCCTTGTAGACCAGCAGCGAAGCGTTGACGCAGCGTGAGGAAGTAGTCGTGCTTCTTCCCGATCCAACCGATCCAAGTACGAGCGACGGCACCTCCGAAGTTCTGCACACGTTCAGCTCGATGACATCCCTCGAACTCCGATCCAGCCGAGTGTTGAGGGAGAGTTTCGTCAACGACGGCGTGGTGGCGATGATGATGTTCCACCGGGCAGGGCTTCGCCTAAGCTCCGCAACGGTATATTCGAGGTGTAGTTTGGTGGAAGGGGCACGCTTGCAGGCTAAGGAATCGATCTCAATGATCAACTTGTGTGTCATGGGGTGCCCTCTGCCCTGTATATAAAGGAGGGAAGGGAGGGGCTGGCCGGCCACCTATGGCTGCGCTGGGAGTCCTACTCCCACCGGAGTAGGATTCCCCCAATCCTAGTCCAACTAGGGTTTGACCAAGGGAGAGGAGAGAGAGCGCCACCCCTTCTCCTAATCCTAATAGGACTAGGGAAGGGGGAAGGCTGCGCCAGCATATGGCCCCTTTTCTCTTCCCCTAAGGCCCATCAAGGCCCATTGACTCCCCGGGGGTTCCGTAACCCCGGTACTCAATAAAATTCCCAATTTCACCCGGAGTGATTCCGAGTCCAAACATAGGCTTCCAATATATCAATCTTTATGTCTCGACCATTTCGAGACTCCTCGTCATGTCCGTGATCTCATCCGGGACTCGAACAACCTTCGTACATCAACATCATAAAACTCATAATAACATCATCGAAGCGTTAAGCGTGCGGACCCTACGGGTTCGAGAACTATGTAGACATGACCGAGACACCTCTTCGGTCAATAACCAATAGCGGGACCTGGATGCCCATATTGGTTCCTACATATTCTCGAAGATCTTTATCGGTCGGACCGCATAACAACATACGTTGTTCCCTTTGTCATCGGTATGTTACTTGCCCGAGATTCGATCGTCGGTATCCAATACCTAGTTCAATCTCGTTACTGGCAAGTCTCTTTACTCGTTCCGTAATACATCATCTCACAACTAACACATTAGTTGCAATGCTTGCAAGGCTTATGTGATGTGCATTACCGAGAGGGCCCAGAGATACCTCTCCGACAATCGGAGTGACAAATCCTAATCTCAAATATGCCAACCCAACATGTACCTTGGAGACACCTGTAATGTACCTTTATAATCACCCGATTACGTTGTGACGTTTGGTAGCACCCAAAGTGTTCCTCGTGCAAACGGAGTTGCATAATCTCATAGTCATAGGAACATGTATAAGTCATGAAGAAAAGCACTAGCAACAAACTATACGATCAGGTGCTATGCTAATGGAATGGGTCATGTCAATCAGATCATTCAACCAATGATGTGATCCCGTTAATCAAATAACAACTCCTTGTTCATGGTTAGGAAACATAACCATCTTTGATTAACGAGCTAGTCAAGTAGAGGCATACTAGTGACACTCTGTTTGTCTATATATTCACACATGTATTATGTTTCCGGTTAATACAATTCTAGCATGAATAATAAACATTTATCATGATATAAGGAAATAAATAATAACTTTATTATTGCCTCTAGGGCATATTTCCTTCATTACCCCCCTAGCCGCGCAAATGAGCCACCTATAAAAGGGGCAAGGATCTAGATCTAAGTCACACCATCCCCCTTTGCGAAGCTTTCGCCGGGCGCCTCGACCAAAGCCAATTCCATCATGGACAATCGACGCTCTCCTCCTTCTCGCGCTCCCAGCCCCCAGCCAGGAAGTGGGAGAGATGCTCGATCCAGCATAGCGAGCTAGTTATACTCCCAAGGGATTTCTCCCCGGCCTTCATGGTCCCAGTTCGAGCGGACTTGCCACCTACAATGGCGGAAAGCAAGCGGAGAGCATCCCGATCCCTCTAAAGGAGAGTGGGTATGCTTCATCTCTTATCTAGTAAGAGGACTCGGATTCCAATCCATCCATTTCTCCGGGGCTCCCCGAGTTCTCTGACCTCCAGCTTGCACCATCTTACTCCCTGCCTCCATCTTGCACATCATGGGCTTCGTGGCCCTTTACGAACTGTTCTTGGGCGTCGAGGCTCATTTCTCACCTGTGGAAGAGAATATTCTGCCTAGTATCCCGCTCTCATGAGGGGTCAATATATCAAGTGGGCGGAGCGAGGATATGGCGCATCGCCGGACCGGATACCTATCCGAACCCCAAAGAAGGCGTCAAGACTGGCTTCTACGGAATGGTTTTACATGGAGGATGTCCGCTGCCGGATCCTGCTTGGATCGGCCTTCGGAGTTCAGCAATGCTCCTCTCAAGAAGCGCCTAAGTTGGCACCCCTCGGAGCCCGGAGAGAAGATGACCGGGATGTCCTTTATTTGATGAGCCGAATAAGGTTATTGGCTTCATGCCGGATTGACCATGATAGGAGTCATGGCAATCTACATTATGAGGGGTGCAGCCGCCCAATACAGGGCCACCCCATGTGGGACTTAAACGGGGAGGACGATGCTACCCGCCATGGCCATGAAGGCTTCGGATCACCACCGAATCGGTGAAGTTCTTGTGTGCTATGTATAAAGGGGAGGAGGAGGATTTCCTCCGTGTCAATCTACTAAAGGAGTTTTCTTCTCAATAATCCTCGAAGCTGGGTAAGAAAACATCTTTGTGACCTCTCCGATCCATGTTCCCATGGTTAAATATCTCATTTTGTTGTTTCTCACAGAACTGCTTTGATCTGTGGAGAAGATACACAGCCCGCCTCACAACCCGAGGATCCGAACGGTCCTCGATTCGACTCCGAAGAGGATCCGGATATAAAGGTGGAGTTGATCGATGGGGTATTCCACCAACTTAGCATCGACAATGCTTTGTTGCTATTAC
>JAHIAM010001361.1:0-60874 GCA_021605205.1 Aegilops longissima | reverse complement strand
TATGGCTAGTAAAATAGTTTATAATCCATAGAGAAGTTGGAATACAGTAGGTTTAACACCAATATAAATAAAGAATGAGTTCATTACAGTATTTTAAAGTAGTCTTTGTTTTCTTTTCTAACAGAGCTCACGAGATTTCTATTGAGTTCTGTGTTGTGAAGTTTTCAAGTTTTGGGTAAATTCTTTTGATGGATTATGGAACAAGGAGTGGCAAGTTTAAGCTTGGGCTGCCCATGGCACCCCCAAGATAATCCAAGGACACCAAAAGTCAAAGCTTGGGATGCCCTAAGGCATCCCCTCTTTCGCCTACTTCCATCGGTAATTTACTTGAGCTATATTTTTATTCACCACATGATATGTGTTTTGCTTGGAGCGCCTTGTATTATTTGTGTCTTTGCTTGTTAGTTTACCACAATTATCCTTGCTGTACACACCTTTTGAGAGAGCCATACATAAATTGAATTTGATAGAATACTCTATGTGCTTCACTTATCTGCTTTTGAGCTTGATGTTGGGGAACGAGTAATTTCAAAAATTCCTACGCACACACAAGATCATGGTGATGTATAGCAACAAGAGAGAGAGTGTTGTCCACGCATCTTCATAGACCGAAAAGCGAAGCATTATAATAAAGCGTTGATATAGTCGACGCCCTCACGGGTCGGACCGATCAAGCACCGTGGTCGGTAGACTAGAATAGGGGTACCTAGTACTCTAACTCGCACGGACAGTTGCAGCGCTTCACGGCCGGTCGGCCTGTGGCCGCTAAGATCTCAGCAGCCCCTTGGAGCCATTCAAGAACAAAGTAGTCAAGACCCCGCAAGAGGAGCTTGCCGGAAGGCCACCCAGTATAGCGAACGAGGCCCCGCAAGAGGAGCTTGTCGAAGGCTTTATGGCGCTGAACCCCTGCGCGACAAGGTTCCTCGGCCATGGTAAGGCGCTTTGCCGGGCGGGCGACCTCTTTCATCTCCGCCCAGCTCACCCGCCAACGTGTCACCACGGGCTCTCCCAAGCACGCTGGTCGCGGGCCGTGCCAGCCAGGGAGTAGCGACAGACGGCGCGACAAGCCACCATCGTGGTGGACTTGAGGCGACTTAACAGTCCCTCATTATAATCGTTTCAAAGCGATCGAGACGGGCATTGATGACTTGTCCCTTGCCGCCGAGTTAGGTATGGATTATCGTATTAATCGCATAAAGCGTGTACCAACCCAGGTTTTTACCATTGTAACCTTGTCTACTTGCCACATGTGGTAACCCCTGTGCCTATAAAAGGAGGCCCGAGGGCAACGAGAGGGGTTCGGGTCGGCTAGTTCTGGTCTAGCTCCAGCTTAGTTCATCACATTCAAAGCTAGGTTTTGTAGCCCGCATTGCTCCCTAGCAAGAACACAAGAAAATCCACAAAGCAGCAGAAGAGGAGTATTATCTCCTGAGAGCTCAAGCTGGGTAAACCCCCGTGTATCGCCGATCCGCTTCTTGTGCAATATCCGCCCTCCGAACCACAAGGGACCCAGTCCCATAGGTGCTCGTGGGGCACGATCAGCTCTTCCTCTCACATCTTTGGCGCGCTGTAGGGGGCGCTAAGACTGTGTGAACCCGATTCGCGGTCGCATGAACAACTCCATCGACGCCTTCATCGACATGGCGCCAAGAAGAAGCCTTCGCAGCAGCCGAGCCGTCTGCTGCTGAACCCACCACCACCGGAGCCGCCAGTGGTGGGGAAACGTGGCGAAGGATCGGCGCCGCCGAAAAGAGCCCACGATGCCGCCAGGTCCAGGGACAACGCCGCTGGCGCCGGGCGTCCGAATCTACACCGCCACCTATCACAGAGGCGCGATGACAGCGCCATGATACCAAGGCACCATACGATCTTTTGGATCAAGGCTGCCGAGGATCCTAGGTCTTCGAGACCCGCATGCACCTCAAAGATGCCGGTATGAGTGGGGGTACGGTTGCTGGGCGGATGCTGCCCTCCTAACTTGGTTAGAGTCCGAGCACATCCCGCTTCTTCGCCCAGACGCCATTGCTGCCAACCACACCAGCGGAAGCCTTTGGCGAGGGCTCACTTATTACTAGATTACCCTCCGACGGCCGATAAGGTCGACGAAAGTGAGGGCCACACCAGAGTCTCATCGCTTCGCTAACGGCGACGCCCCGCTGCAACCGAAGCGCCGCGAATCACGGGCGAGGCGATAAGGCGCGAGCCGATGGCGACGAGACTTGTGGGGTGCACCTATCAGACACTCCTTCCCGGCGGTTAAGATCGCCGACTCGCCGGATCCACCTCGACAGCGACTCCACAGATCGCCGGATCCGCGAGCTCGCCGCGACCAGCGCCAAGTTCTTCGAACGGTAAGAAGAGGACGCCGAACCCGCATCGAGCGCCAAGAGAAGCGCCATTAATCCGACTAACGCTACGGGCGACTCGCCGATATGCACGCATCTGGGGAACCAGCGACTTGTCAGACGCAGGGGTTGCCCCATGCTCACTCGTGAGCTGCGGCAAGTCCGTGGCCCGACAAGAAAACTTCAAACCAGACGTGCCGGAGAAGTACGACGACAGACACATCCATCGGAGTTCTCAAGATCTACACCATCGCGTGCAAGCTGCAGGGGACGAGACGACAAGATCCTCGCCAACTACTTCCCTTGGTGCTCAAGCCAAACGCCGATCTTGGCTCATGCACTTGCCGGATGGCTCTATTTCTTCTGGCAGATTTGTGCCATCAGTTTGTTGGCGCTTTCACAGCGGCCACAAGCCTCATGGCCAGAGAGTGATCTCCACCTGCTCGCCTGTATGAGGGGAGTCTCTCGCAAGAATTCATCTAGAGATTCACCGGTGCACTACAAAATCTCAGACGCCCACCCGCTGCAAAGGATTAGTGCATTCCATCGAATGTACGAAATCGCAGGATGAGGGAGGAGATGGCGATGTGCAAAGTGAAAGACGCCACGCAGCTCTACGCCTCGGCCGACAAGTGTGCACGCTACTGAAGAAGGAAGAAGGCTCCTGTGAGAGAGTGGGAGCAGAGTCTCACAGGAGGGGACCACCTGCAAGGAATAGCCGGGCAAGGAACAACAGGAGGAAGAAACCAAGAAGTACTAGTTGTCGAGCAGTCCGCAAGGATGGTACCGCCAACAAAGCTAAGGCCGGTGGCTCGCAAGGAGGTTGCCTGACGCCGACCGCCAAGTCCGGGCGGTCACGACAAGCCCGATAGCTCCAACAAGCAAGATCAGAAATCCACCGCACTAAGGGCCACGATCTCCAAAGCTGCAAGAAAGTCGAGCAGCTTGTTGAGCTACAGAGCTGAATACGAAAGTAGACAAGGAGAAGGCCCAAGAAGGTGCTGGTGCAGCAAGTAAAAAGAGACCCGGTCGGGAGGACGCCATGGGAAGGCCAAACAATGCAAGGAGATGACTCTCTGTGGCCGCGATAAGGAAGAAGATGAAGATGAAGATGACGAGGACTATGAGGACGATGAAGCAGATGAGCAGGAGTTTCAAAAGGCAACAGAGGTCCTTTGCGCTGATTTGGTGCGCCTCGCATACCTCACACCGCCAACTCAAGCAATGGATGCGTGAGGTCAATGCAGCAGTAACCATCCATAGAGTCACGCAACCTCAAGTGGTCCACCACGCCCATCATCTTTGACATTGAGGATCACCCCGATCGCATCATCGCGGTCGGGTGCTTGCCGATGTTGGTCTCACCAACCATCCACAACCTCAAGGTCACAAAGGTGTTGGTTGACGGCGGGCCGCCTGAATTTGATCTCCTCTCGCAGTGCTCCGTAGACTTCAAACCCGACAGCCGAAGCTCAAGAAACTGGTACATTCCAAGGAATCAACCCAGAAGGAGCAAGCCCAGGGGAAGATCGCGCTGTCGGTAACATTCGGCAATGAGCTCAATTTCAGAACCGAGAGGGTCACGCTTGACGCCGCCGATTTCCATTGCCCTACAATGGCATACTTGGCCGCCCAAAGACTTGCCAAGTTCATGGTCGCCTCATTATGCTTACAACCTACTAAGATGCCCGCCCGATAAGCGCCATTTCTGTCCATGGCGACAAGAAAGACGCACTTATCTCGCTACCGACAAGATTTACCAGATGCAGCAGCCGCGACAGATAGCAAAACCACTACCGCCGAAGCTCACGGGTCAAGAAGAAGACCACTGGTCCGCAAGAGCACTATTGCCCACTCCGCAAGCGCACTCTCTTCGGAGTGCTGCGCCACCGCCGAGGACGCACCATCGAGCTCCACCGCAAGTGCAACAAGACGATGGCAGCTCCGCCAAAGACCAAGAAAGTGCCCGCTAAGGAAGACGGTGACCGGTGGTACCTTCACCATCGCCACGCTTGATCCTAAATAGGAAGGCGAGCTCGCTGCTTTCTCATGGGCGAATGTCGATGTGTTTGCATGGCAACCATCCGACATCCCCGTGTTCCTGTGAAAGTAATTGAGCACCACCTAGCTGTCTCGTCCTCACGCAAGGCCCGCCAAGCAAAGAGTTAGGAAACAGCAAAGGAGCGCCAAGAGTTCATAGCGAAGAAATCAAAAATTGAAGCAGCAGGCTTGTCGAGGAGTCCTCCACCCCACGTGGTTGGCCAATCCGTAGTGGTATCGCAAGGCTAATGGGAAATGGAGACTTTGTATTGACTTCACAGATGTTAATAAAGCCTGTCCCAAGGACCCATTTCCTTGCCGCCAGACGACCAGATTGTTGACTCCACGGCTGGATGCGATCCGCTGCTTTTGATGCATATTCAGGATATCATCGATCTTCATGGCGTAAGAGGATGAAGAGAAACCGCATTCATCACACCATGTGGCACGATCGCTTATACGGATGCCTTCGGTTTGAAGAATGCTGGCTCAACCTTTGCAAGGGTAGTCCATGATACCTTTGGACCACAGATACACAAAATGTAGAAGCCTACATGGATGACATAGTGGTCAAGAGCAAAGACAAGGCAACCCTGGTTCAAGATTTGATGAGACGCTTGTAAACCCAAGCAAGATCAACCTCAAGCTCAATCCCGAGAAGTGCGTGTTTGGAGTCCCTTCCGCAAGCTTCTCGGTTCTTTGTATCTCAGCGGGAATTGAAGCCAATCCCGACAAGATCAAGGCCATTGAGCAGATCAAGCACCAAAGCGCCAAGGATGTCGAAGGCTTGCCGGTTATGCGGGCTGCTCTCAAAGAGGTTCATCTCTAAGTTCTGCTGAGCGCGCTCGCCGCTTTTCAAGATTTTGAAAAGGCAGGTCCAATGAAATGGACTCCGGCGGAGGCTGCGCCAAGGACTTGAAGAGATACTGCCTCCACTCCAAGATTTGTCGCACCTAAGCCGCAAGAGAAGTTGCTGCTTATATAGCGGCAACCAATCAAGTGGTTAGTGCCGTTAGTAGCAGAGAGGAGGCAGGTGATGAGCCGGCAACCGAGGCAAAGCGCATCCAGCGACAAGCAAGGGGCTTCACCACAAGCTCGTCCCGACAAGGACGGATCAGCGCAGGGTTGCGATAAGATACGGAAGAAGATGGTGCAGCCAAAGGTACTTTTGTCGCCCTTCGCAGGGGCTAGGTCAGGGTACTGTGTGCGTAGCTGCTTTTCGCCTCCTCATGGCCTCAAGAAAGCTGCGCCATTACTTCCAAGCACATGAGATAACAGTTGTCACTGCTTCAATCAAGAGGATTCTCGCAAAATCCGTGGCAATAGGCAGGATTGTTGAGTGGGCGCTGAACCGTCAAGCTTTGGTCTCAAGTTTGAAAGCACTTCAACTATCCGCAGCAGGGCATTGGCAGAATTGATAGCAGTGGACGCCAACGCAGGATGAAGAGATTCCGAGACGAGCATCCCCGCCAAGGAGGCAAATAAAGAATGGCTGATGTACTTTGACGGTGCCTTCTTGTCGCAAGGCGCCGGTGCCAAGGTCGCTTATCGCACTCCATCGGGAACACCTCAAATACATAGTCCAAATGCACTTTCCCAAGGAACAAGCAACAAATAATACCGCAGAGTATGAAGGCTTGCTTGTCGGTCTCGTGATTGCGGTGGACCTTGGGATTAAGAAGCTCATTGTCGTGGAGACTCACAACTTGTCGTCCGCCAAGTAAACAAAGATTACCAGAGTCCGCTGATGGAAGCGCACGCCGATGAAGTGAGGAAGCTGGAAGAGCACTTTGAAGGTTCGCAAATGGAACACGCTCCAAGAGCATGTAATAATGTAGCCGATGGCCTCTCCAAATGTGCCGCACTTAAGTTACCTGTGGAACCAGGGATTTTTGCTCAAGCTGACTCAGCCAACCGTGACACCATCAACAGACAGCAGCAAAGAGAAAATTGGTTTCCGCGACTACTTTCCGCAGAGCTCAAGCCGCCGCCAAGAAAGTCCCTAAACCGACGCAAATATCACCGAGGAACAGTCCGTCCGACAAACCATGCAGTTTGTATCGCTGAAGCAACGCCTCGACAAGCTTAGCTCTGCAGCTTTACGGGATCATCGAGCTCGCGACCCGCAGGTCCTTGCCGAGAAGCTGATGGTCCCGCAGTGATAGATGAGCCTTTAGTCCTTGTTGTCGAGCCACAAGCTCCAACATGGGCACAGCAGATCGCCCATTTCTTCAGACAGAGAACTTGTCAAGAGCAAGAAGAAGCGAAAAAGTAGCCCGGCAATGAAAGTATGTACCAGTTTGTTGACAACATCCTATATGTAAGAAGACTCAACGGAGTGAAATTGAAGTGTATTTGCCGAAGATGGATGTAAGCTGCTGGCAGAGATACACGGAGGCATATGTGGTCACCACATTACAAGAAGAGCACTTGCCGCAAAGCTTTCCAAGGTTTCTTCCGCCGAAGCCTCCAGATGCAATCGCACAAGTAACCAAGTGTGAAGCGTGCTGCCCATTCAAGACAGATACACCAGCCAGCTCAAGCTCTCCAGACGATCCCTTTATCCCGCCCTTCTCGTCTGGGGCTCGACATCTCGCCCCTTCCCCGAGCTGTCGGGGCTTTGAATACTTGTACGCCGAATCGACAAGTTCACAAAGTGGCCGGCGGAACCAGTGAGGAAGGTGATAAAGACACCAGCCAAGTTCTTCAAAGTCAATTGTTTGCCGCTTTGGGATTCCTAACCGATCATCACCGACAACGCACACAGCTTCACGAAGTCGCACCTTCATGCAAGACGCCCAAGATCTTGGCGCTAAGATTCTTTTGCTTCCGCTGCTCATCCGAGAAGCAACGGTCAAGGTAGAGGGCAAACGCCGGCGTGCAAGGACTCAAGACCGAACTTTCGACAGCTGCACAAGTGCGAAGGAATCGATCGAGGAGCTGCCAGGGTTCTTTGGTCGATCAGACGACGCCAAATTGAGCCATCGCCGACACCCTTTGCTCTTGTCACGGAGCAGCAGGCAGTTCTCCCACGGAACTCAGATATCGGTCACCTCGAGTGCTCGCTATGATGAGTTGAGCAAGAGCAGCTGCGACAAGATGACGCCGCTTCCTCGAGGAAGATCGCCTTCAGGCTGCCAGACGAGCTGCTCGTTATCAGAAGCTTTGCGCGCTACCATAGCCGCAGTTAATGCCGTAAGCTTCGAGGAAGGCGACTTGTTCTTCGCGCGCTCAATCCGCCAAGAATTCCAAATGTTGACGCCAAGTGGAAGGCCCTTATCGGGTAAACGAGTCACTAGGCCCGGCGTTGTCCCGCCTTTGAGACCAAGACGGCTTTCCAAAGGAGCAATTCCTCGAACATAGAGCATCTTCGCAAGTTTTACCGATGAGGCGCGGTTGCCGAACCTGCTCCGCAACCACCCTTTTGTACAAGTCTTGCCATGTTGCATGTAATCCTTTGTACAAAGCCGGGCGCAGACCCCATGCATCAAGAAGTTTATGGTTGCACACATTTTCGTTAAATACATGCCTTCATTATCAAATATGCATGTGATTTACTAACATCTTGTGCAGCACCCAACCCGGTAAGTTTATAATGAGCCAATCGGCTCCGCAACTTTCTTTTTTCTTCTTTCTTCTCAAACAAGAAGAAGGTTCATCCACCCACAAGTTAACCGGGGAGAGAAGGAGATAGTGGCGTAATGACAAGCTTCGCGATAAGCGCCGCCGAGGAACTATCGCTTTGCCGGAGACGGACAATGTAAAAGCTGTTGCTAAGTTTAAGCTTAATTAGTTTCAAATTTTTGTTATCTTCCTCGAACGATAGTACTTTGTATGGAAAACCCGTGCGCGAGGAACCAAATCGTGATCGGTCACGCCTTACTTTGTTTCGAGTCCGCCAACAACTTAAGTGAGCTGCGTGCTAGTCCGCGACGAGGTTGCTTGTCAAGAGCGACCCCGCCAAATAGGATGCTGAAGTTCCGCGACTCGGCGCATGCAAGGGTGCCTCGCACCGACGAAGTTTCGAAAGCGAGGGTAAAAACATACAAGGGAAGAAATCGAGTAAAGGAAATAACATTGCATTCGATTGACTAAGATAGTGTATATTATATAATAACTTGTCGCAGATCTAATAGGTTTTTCTCACAAAACATGATCTACAAATGACAAGAGAAAGATAGACTTGGCGGCCTAGTCCACGCGTCAGCCTCGAGCCTCTTGACTCCGGCCACCCTGTCCACAATGGGTGCGATAAGGGTCTTGAGCGCTCAACATCGGTGGATGAAGGCAGGACTTGAGGGCCTTGGAGAAGTCGACGCCTGGGTTGCGGAAGGCCACCTTCATCAACACCTTCCGAGAGCCTCTCGACACAACTTGGCGGATTCTCCGCCAGCTTGCTTCGAACTCGTCCCGGAGTCAGCGGATACCCGCCAACACGCTGCTTGAAGAACAAGCTGAGCTTGACTCTAGGTTGGAGGTTCTCGCAGGAATATCCAAGATCTGTCATCCCCAACTCTATCAGCTCATTGTGGATGCCGCGGCGGTGTCCACAAGACCTTCGTCCAATGCATTATGCTGTCCCAAGGTTATTCTCGGGCGGTCATGGCATTCGACAAAGAACTCCTCGGTGGCCTTGATTTTCTAGCAGGCCTGCCTCCCGCCTCCCCGGCGCTGCTCAACGCCTCCGCCAAGGTGGTCAATTTCAGCTCCAACCGCTTTGACGCCCTTGGCGGCATCGATCTCCTTGATCTTTTGGCCAAACGACCTCGCAGCTCGCCGAGGGTGTAAGCCCTTCACGCCAAGGCTCAACCCGGCGACCTCCTCGGCACTTCTCTCGAGGGTGGACTCCAGCTGAGCCACCTCGCTCTCCGCCTCTTTGGCGGCCTCGGCAGCCGTGGGCAGCATCTTTGCCTCCCGGCTGCCCGCCGATCGCTTGTTTGGCCAAGCGAGATCTTCCTCAAAGCTGCCGAGGTTGATCTTCCATCGCGCCACCACCTTCTAGCGGAGAGCTTCACCGCAAGCCTCGCTGCTCCTCAACCTCACCTTTCTCCAAGATAAAGGCCGCAGGCGCCCTCGCAAGCTGCCCCGAGCCTCTCGCTATGTCCCAAGAGTCTCTTTGTTGGCTGCTGGAGCTCTTCCGACGCTTTCTCCAAGTCAGCTCCCGCCATGACAAGCGCCTCGACTCACCTGGGCCATTTGTCGGGCGCGAGAGCGACAAGAACTTCCTTAGCAGCTGCTCCTCCTGTTCACTATCGCTGCTGCTCGGGCATCAACCAATGACACCTGGGCGGAGGCGGCAGCTCCGCGATCGGGTCTCCCCTTCGGCCGGGCGCCTGAGCTTGATGCCCATGGGAGCTTGATGAAGACACCTCACCGCTGTGTAGGCGCTGGCTGGGGCTCCTGAGTCCGTGCGCATCGGGCGGGGATCGGCGGTCGGCGCAGCCTGGCGCCTGCGCCTCCGGCCAAGAAGTGCGATCGCTGGTTCTCCCCAGCCTTCGCCCCAGCTGGGCCTCGCAGCTCTCTCGCCGGGCGGGCTTGTCAAGACCAGCTTCTCTTCCTCTGATGTTGGCGGCCGACACTCACAAGGCCAAGGCCCTCCTCGCCGCAAGCCTCGGTTCCATCGGGTCCCCGCAGATGGATCTGATGGTCAAGGAGGAAGCACAAATCAAACAGATGTTCTAAGAGCAGTAACCCAAGGAAAACTATCAAGACAAGAAGGTTACCTGCAGGGGCCTGTGGCCGCTGCCTCCACCATCGGAGGGTCGCCGGCAGCCCTTGTCGGGAAGCTCCCTTGTCTGAGAAGCCTCCTTGCCGGAGAGCGCCTCCCTGGCGGAGAATTCTCCTTGGTGGCGAGCTGAAGCAAGCAGAATCTCGGAGCGGCCTCCGGGCCTCCCGATGAGGCTGGACCTCGTGGTAGCCCCGTGCTCCATGATGTGGCTGCTCGCTTCCTACAAAATCCAACAAACCAGATATAAGTAACGGAAAGCACCTGCCGCTTAGCCACGGAAGCATACTAGATACTTACGCCGGGGCCAGCTGGGGCTGCTCTGAAGGGTTGCCGGATCCGCAAGGAGTCCTGACGTGCCCTCTGTTGCAACAGGAGTCGTCCGAGACGACGACCACCGGTGTCTTGGCCCTCTTCGGCGCCTCCGAGCTGACGCTCAAGAAGAAAGTTCAGAGGGAACCAATGATATAAGATGAAGCAATAAGTTGGAAGATTACAAATGACAGCTGCAAGATATTACTTTCCTCTTCTTCCTGAGCTGAGGGCGAGAGATCAAACTCGCCCAGCATGACGGATCGGGAGAGGATCTCTCGGGCGCTTGGCGGTGCAGAGGCCGCGACCAGAGGGCCTCGCTGCCCTGCCAG
Organism: Aegilops longissima; assembly: GCA_021605205.1. Lineage (NCBI taxonomy): Eukaryota > Viridiplantae > Streptophyta > Magnoliopsida > Poales > Poaceae > Aegilops > Aegilops longissima. The sequence goes on along the minus strand of JAHIAM010001361.1, from coordinate 50,120 downwards.
CCAGGGGAATGAGGCGCCTCGCTGCAACAAAGACTTGTCGCGTGGAGCGCTGGCTGGCGGCGAGGCGGTTGCCGGGCCGCGGTTCCCCGCCACTTTCTAGTCCTCCAAGACGCCTCCTTGGCGGGCGGCGAGCTCCTCCGCGCAAGCTACTTGACGGCGGAGGAGAGGCACCCCGCAGCTCACTTGGGTCGTTGTCGGATCGATCCGCCTCCTCACCGATGAACTCTTCCTGGTCGGCAAGGCTTGCCACTCGCCCTCTCGCCTTCCTCAACTGTGGAACTCAAACGCGCGGCGGCAGCCTCTCGCAGCCTCCTCCAACCTTGTATGGCGCGCCATCTCCGAAAGCAAGGTGTCGGGTGAGCCGCTTCTTCGCCGGGCGTGATCGCACTTCGCATAAGTCGTCAAGAACTGCTACACTATGTCATCGGCGGCTCCTACCAAGTTGAACGATCCCATGGGAATCGCACAACGGCATTATCGCTGGATGCGATTGCGACGAAGTTGTTGCACAAGGGCACAACTCCCTCGCAACATGCACCATCCAGTGGTTATCCGCTTCAGCTTGAACAGCCCCCGCAGCATGCCTTCAAGCCTGTGGTGGTGAAGTTCCACCAGACCTGGACGCAGCCTCATGATATCCGCCGCTCGAATTCCCAAGCAGGTCTCCTTTCCGCAGGGTGCAATGCGGCGCGGCGAAGTTCGCACCAACCGCCTTACGGTGAGCCCTCGCTTGCGGAGGCGCAAAATCCTAGTTGTGGTAATCTTCAACTTGTCGCCCTCCGCGCCAAGTTGCTCCAATCATTGCCGCGAACTATGGGGGTTTTGCGCAGGCAAGAAGGGCTGTGGCTCCTCCTCTAAGATCCAGCACCACCAGCCCTCCACTCCTCCCACTTGCTGCGCAACTCTCCGCCAAGGCACGCTCCTTCTTGCCGATCCTAGAGGTCCATGCACCCTCCCAAGCGGCTCTCCTCTCTACACGGGTGAGAAGTAATGGTGGAAGAGGGCGACATTTGGGTGGACCTCGACAAAGTTCTCGCAAAGATGCGCGAAACGCCAAGGTGAGGATCGCGCTGGGGGTGAAGTCAAGAAGGCGGAGGCCATAGGTGTTCATGACATCACGTAGTAATTAGAAAAGGTGGGCAGAGCCCGCACTGTAAGAAAATCGCGAAGAAGGGTACCAAGGAGACCTTGGCAGATGTGGCGCGGAGATGACCTCGCGCTGGATGCTCGGGTCACCGCCGACCGTAAGAGGTAGTACATATCCGCAGCTCCTTCCTATCGAAAGGGGGGTCAAGAGAGCTCGCTTTTCCACAGCATGAGCCGCCAAGGCCAAGCGGATTTCACGCCTTTCCCTTATCGGCTTCGGAGCCATAGGGAGTCGTGGTGAAGGAAGCCGACGGCGGTGGCACCGTGGCGTGGAGGGGCGGAGCCCGCCTCGGGGCTCGAGAAGGAAGGGAAAGCGACGGGATTTTCCGATGTGACAACAGGGCAAGTGCGCCCGCCCCGTTTCCCCGCTTATAAAGGAGAGGGACGGCTGCCCGATTTTTCCCATTAAAGAAAGCCCCACGATCTCCCCCACGATGCCACGCCCCATGCGTGCTGCTCGTGGAGACGCGGTGGGTCCAAGGCAAATAACGGCGTAATCAAGACCACGCTACTGCGGTAATGTTTTGGGCTCGCCCAATGAGCTTGGCGCGCAGGTGGCCCAGTCCCGGGGCCTGCCGGTATATTAGAATAGGGGTACCCTAGTACCTCTAACTCGCACGGACAGTTGCAGCGCCTGACGGCCAGGCCGGCCTGCTGGCCGCTAAGATCCTCAGAGCTCCCTTGGAGCCATTCAAGAACAAAGTAGTCAAGACCCCCAAGAAGAGGAGCTTGCCGGAAGGCCACCCAGAGCTCAAAGGAACGAGGCCCCGCAAGAGGAGCTTGCCGGAAGGCTTGGCGGGCGCTGAACCCTGCGCGACAGGTTCCCGCCATGCAAGGCGCTGCCGGGCGGGCGACTCTCTCATCTCCGCCCACCACCCGCCAACGTGTCACCACGGGCTCTCCTAAGCACGCTGCGGTCGGCGGGCCGGCAGCCAGCTGGGAGAAGCGACAGACGGCGCCGACAAGCCACCATCGTAGGATTTGAGGCGCACTTAATAGTCCTCGTTACACTGTTTCGGGCGATCGAGACGCATTGATGACTCTTGTCCCTTGCCGCCGAGTTAGGTATGGATTATCAGACACTCGACAAAGCGTGTACCAACCTGTGTTTTACCATTGTAACCTTGTCTACTTGCCACATGTGGTAACCCCTTGTGCCTATAAAAGGAGGCCCGAGGCAACGAGAGGGGTTCGGGTCGGCTAGTTCCGCCTAGCTCCACTTAGTTCATCACATTCAAAGCTAGGTTTTGTAGCCCGTGATTGCTCCCTAGCAAGAACACAAGAAAATCCACAAAGCAGCAAGAGGAGTATTATCTCCCTGAGAGCTCCGGCTGGGTAAACCCTCGTGTGTATCGCCGATCCGCTTTGTGCAATCTCCGCCCCTCCCAACCACAAGGACCCAGGTTCCATAGGTGCTCGTGGGGCACGATCAGCTCTTCCCCGACACACCGAAACTACGGCACCTCCGGAAGTTCTAGCACACGCTCAGCTTGATGACGATCCCTGACTCCGATCCAAAGAAAGTGTCGGATGAGTTCCACAAGACGACGGAAGGCAGGACGGTGATGATGTTCTATCGACGCAGGCTTCGCCTAAGCACCACTATGATATGACCGAGGTGGAATATGATGGAGGGGGCACCGACACGGCTAAGGAACCATCACGTAAGATCAACTTGTGTGTCATGGGGTGCCCCTGCCCCAGTGATATAAAGGAGGGAGGGGAGGTGCGGCCGCCCCTAGGGGTGGGCCGAGGAGTCCTACTCCCATCGGGAGTAGGACTCCCCTCTGCCTTGTTGGAGAAGGAAGGGGAAGGGGAAAGAGGAAAGGGGGCGCCGCCTCTTCCTTGTCCTATTCGGACTAGGGGAGGGGGCCTGCCTGCCCCGGCCGCCCTCCTCTTCTCCCTTAGGGCCCATGTAGGTGTTGGGAACGAGTAATTTCAAAAATTCCTACGCACACGCAAGATCATGGTGATGGCATAGCAACGAGAGGGGAGAGTGTTGTCACGCACTGTAAACCGCTAAGCGTATGCTATGACAACGCTGTTGATGTAGTCGACGCCTTACGATCCGACCGATCCAAGCACCGAACGACGGCACCTCCGTGTTCAGCACACGTCCAGCTCGATGACGTTCCCCGGGCTCCAATCCAGCAAAGCGTCGGGGATGAGTTCCGTCAGCACGACGGTGTGGTGACGATGATGATGTTCTACCGGCGCAGGGCTTCTCCTAAACTCCGCGACGATATAACCGTAGTGGAATATGGTGAAGGGGGGCACCGCACACGGCTAAGGAACGATCACGAAGATCAACTTGTGTGTCTCTAGGGTGCCCCCGCCTGTGATATAAAGGAGCAGGGGAGGCCGGCCGCCCTTGTGGGCGCTGCTAGGAGGAGGAGTCCTCCTCCTAGTAGGAGTAGGACTCCCTTCCTACTCCTACTAGGAGGGGGAAAGGAAGGGGAGAGGAGAAGGAAAGAGGGGGCCCGCCTCCTAGTCCAATTCCGACAAGAGGGAGAGGCGCGCCCACCCCGGCCGCCTCTCTCTTTCCACTAAGGCCCATGTGGCCCATTAACTCTCCCGGGTTTCCGTAACCTCCCAGACCAAGTTTTCTCCAAATCACCCGAACACTTCCGTGTCCGAATATAGTCGCCCAATATATCAATCTTTATGTCTCACCATTTCGAGACTCCTCATCATGTCCATGATCACATCCGCACTCAACAAACTTCGTACATCAAAACTCATAAACTCATAATAAAACCGCACATCGAACGTTGTTGCAGACTTACGGTTCGAGAACTATGTAGACATGACCTAGAACTATTCTCGGTCAATAACCAATAGTGGAACCTGGATGTTCATATTGGTTCCTACATATTCTATTTAAGATCTTTATCGGTCAAACCGCATAACAACATACGTTGTTCCTTTGTCATCGGTATGTTACTTGCCCGAGATTCGATCGTTGGTATCCAATACATAGTTCAATATCGCTCCCGCAAGTCTCTTTACTCGCTCCGTAATACATCATTTCAGAACTAACTCATTAGTTACAATGCTTGCAAGGCTTAAGTGATGAGTATTACCGAGAGGGCCAGAGATACTTCTCGACAATCGGAGTGACAAAACCTAATCTCGAATTATGCCAACTCAACATGCACCTTTGCGCACACCAGAGAGCACCTTTATAATCACCCAGCTATGTTGTGACGCTTGGTAGCACACAAAGTGTTCCTCTCAGAACGGGAGTTGCACAACTTATAGTTGTAGGAACTTTGTATAAGTCATGAAGAAAGCAATAGCAACATACTAAACGATCAAGTGCTGTTAACGGAATGGGTCAAGTCAATCACATCATTCTCCTAGTGATGTGATCCCATTAATCAAATGACAACACATGTCTATGGTTAGGAAACATAACCATCTTTGATCAATGAGCTAGTCAAGTAGAGGCATACTAGTGACACTATGTTTGTCTATGTATTCACGCATGTATCATGTTTCCGGTTAATACAATTCTAGCATGAATAATAAACATTTATCATGATATGAGGAAATAAATAATAACTTTATTATTGCCTCTAGGGCATATTTCCTTCAAGAGGCCCATTAACCACCGGGGTCCGTAAACCCCCAAGATTCTAAGAAAATTCGATTTCACCTTAACGATTCCGATATCCAAATATAGGCTTCCAAAGATATCAATCTTTGTGTCTCGACCATTTCGAGACTCCTCGTCATGTCCGTGATCACATCCGCATTCAACAACCTTCGTACATCAAAACTATAAACTCATAATAAAACCGCCATCGTAACGTTGTTGCGTATGGACCCTACGGTTCGAGAACAATGTAGACATGACCTAGAACTGTTTTCGTTAATAACCAATAGCGGAACCTGGATGCTCATATTGGCTCCTACATATTCTACTAAGATCTTTATCGTCAAACCGCACAACAACATACGTTGTTCCTTTGTCATCGGTATGTTACTTGCCCGAGATTCGATCGTCGATATCTCAATACCTAGTTCAATCTCGCATCGAAAGTCTCTTTACTCGCTACGTAATGCATCATTCCGTAACTAACTCATTAGTTACATTGCTTGCAAGGCTTATAGTGATGTGCATTACCGAGAGGGCCCAGAGATACCTCTCCGATCGGAGTGACAAAACCTAATCTCAAATACGCCAACCCAACATATACCTTTGGAGACACCTCAGAGCTCCTTTATAATCACCCAGCATGCTAGACGCTTTGGTAGCACACAAAGTGTTTCTCCGTAAACCGGAGTTGCATAATCTCATAGTTATAGGAACTTGTATAAGTCATGAAGAAAGCAATAGCAATATACTAAACGATCAAGTGCTAAGCTAACGGAATGGGTCAAGTCAATCACATCATTCTCCTAATGATGTGATCCCATTAATCAAATGACAACACATGTCTATGGTTAGGAAACATTACCATCTTTGATCAATGAGCTAGTCAAGTAGAGGCATACTAGTGACATTAAGTTTGTCTATGTATTCACACATGTATCATGTTTCGTTAATACAATTCTAGCATGAATAATAAACATTTATGATGATATGAGGAAATAAATAATAACTTTATTATTGCCTCTAGGGCATATTTCCTTCAGCCTCCCACTTGCACTAGAGTCAATAATCTAGATTACACAGAATGATTCTAACACCCATGGAGTCTTGGTGCTGATCATGTTTTGCTCGTGGAAGAGGCTTAGTCAACGGATCTCGCAATATTCAGATTCGTATGTATCTTGCAAATCTCTATGTCTCCCACCGACTTGGTCCCGATGGAATTGAAGCGCCTCTTTATGTGCTTGGTCCTCTTGTGAAATCTAGATTCCTTTGCCAAGGCAATTGCACCAGATTTTCACGTAAGATCTTCATTGGTCCCGATGCACTAGGTATGACACCTAGATCGAAATGAACTCTTTCATCCAGCATTCTTCATTTGCTGCTCAAGCAGCTATGTACCGCTTCGCATGTAGACCCCCCATGACGCTTTGTTTAGAACTGCACCAACTAACAACTCCATCGTTAAATATAAACACATATCCGGTTTGCGATTTATAATCGTCCGATCGTTGTCAAAGCTTGCATCAACGTAACCATTTACTACTAGCTCTTTGTCACCTCCATAAATGAGAAACATATCCTTAGTCCTTCTCGTATTTCAGATATTCTTGACCGCTATCCAAAGGATCCACTCGATTACCTTGGTACCTACCGCCAAGCTTATTGCTAAGCACACGCCAGTCCGGTACACAAGATTGCATACATGATAGAGCCTATGGTGAAGCATAGGAACATCTTTCATTTTCTCTATCTTCATCGCGTGGTCGGGCATTGAGTCCGACTCAACTTCACACCTTGCAACACGGGCAAGAACCATTTCTTTGCTCGATCCATTTGAACTTTCTCAAAACTTTATCAAGGTATGTGCTTTGTGAAAGTCCAATTGCCGCCTTGATCTATCTCTATAGATCTTGATGCCCAATATGTAAGCAGCTTCACCGAGGTCTTTCATTGAAAAACTTTTATTCAAGTATCCCTTTATGCCATCTAGAAATTCTATATCATTTCCAATTAACAATATGTCATCTACATATAATATAAGAAATGCTACAGAGCTCCCACTCACTTTCTTGTAAATACAAAGCTTCCAAAAGTCTCAGATAAAACCATATGCTTTGATCACACTATCAAAGCGCTTATTCCAACTCCGAGAGGCTTGCACCAGTCCATATATGGATCGCCGAGCTTGCACACTTTGTTAGCACCTTTGATCAATCAGAGCACTGCACCTCAAACAGCTCGATCTTCGTGCTCGTGTGTCATCCCCGGATCAAGAATGCCGACACCACACACTACTTGAAGGATTTATAACAGAGTAGCAATCACACACTTATTACATCGAGTGTCTCAAAAGAGAACTTATTAAAATAAATATGGCTTAAGGCCATCTAAATACGATAACAGTGGAAGGCTTGGAAGAATAAGGGAGTCCATCAACTCCAACGGCATCACTGAGTAGAGAACCACGACCTAAGCACCTTACTCGTCGTCTGAAAAGTCTACAACATGAAACGTTGCAGCCCGAAAACGAGTCAGCACATGGAATATGCTGGCAATGTAACACATAGAGAATAATAATGGAATAGGCTATACTACATGCATATTTGGCTGGTGGAAAGCTCTATGGTTATAGTTTTATGAAGCCAAATTTTCCTCATCAAAAAGGAAAAATTTATTTAACAATCATGGTGGTTGTTAAACATTGAGAATGGTTGACAACATCCTCAATCCCAATTAAAAGTACTCATTAACATCCCAACAATATTAATTAGAAGTAACATGATGAGATTCACATGATATCCAAGTACTAGATACTCAAGATGTCCATAACCGGGACACGGCTAACCATGATTAGTTTGTTACACTCAGAGGTTCATGACTTTTCCCCACAAGACTCGATCGCCTCCGCTGGATTTCTCAGACTACATGATCTTTGAGAAACGGATGACCGAGACATAGTCTTTCGAAGCGCTTAGCACCTTACGATGGGTAGACCGTACACCTACTTTCCCTACATCTGCTAGCCTACCCGTAAGAGTTCGTGACGACTTAATGAACTATGCCAGAGCCCATAATGGCTTGTGGCTGCACACGGAAGTTTCTAGCATGAATAATCTCATGATACCTTTGAGCCTGGTGGCGGTCCAAGAAAAAACAGCAAATCTCGAAACCAGTACCTCAATCCACCCAGATGTGTGTTTGTTACCACCTTAGATAAACCATTAATTAACAATCTCACATCTGTCATGGATACACTCACCCAATCCACGCCTACTAGCATAGCATGGCATAATAAGCAAATGTAGAAGTAACTCCCAAGGGTTTGATAATAAAACAGTAATAGGTACTACTCAACTACTTCCCATCCCACAATTTAATTAGATCCTAATCAATGCAAGGTTTGAGGATTGATCTAATGCATAAAAACTGGGTATGAGAAAAGATATGATCAAAGTGTTACTTGCCTTGCTGATGATCCGCGAAACCTAGAGACTTGAAATAACAAAGCGGCGACCGGTATTCTATCGCAGACAAACAAACAAGCATACAATAAGTACTCATCTAATGCACAGGTAAAACTCAAATAAAATATCTAACCAGAAAGTTCAACTTAAGAACCCCGGTTTGCAAAAAGAATCAGAACAAACGAAACAACGGAAGTCAAACGGCGGAAGAAAACAACTTCGTTTTACTAATCTGGATCTAAGTCAAATTTTACAGAAGAAAAAACTTGTTTAAGTTGGTTATTCGGAAAGAGGGTTTCGAGACGAAACTCCAGGCGCTTGAATCGCCTGATTCCGATAAACGAGCGAAAAGTTATACTAAAACGAAAATTGGGTCAGAAATCACGATCAGAAAAATCACGGATTAAATCCGAGAAAAAGAAAAACGACGAACAGGTTAACGAACGAACGTTCGTTAACTAGATCTAATCTGACGAACACGTTCGTTAAAACGAATGAACGCTCGCTATTTAAACTAAACCGATCTAAAAAAACCGAAACCGAAAATAAAAAAACCGACGGAAAACCGATCGGTTTTCAAAGAAAAACCGGCGCGGAAAACGAGGCGCGGCGAACCTCGGGTGGGATCGACGGCAAAGCGTCCGGCGGTTTCGGCAACATGCAGTAAGGGGGCGGCGGCGGCGGCGGCCGGCGGCGGGCTGGGCGCTGGTTAGGTTTGGGGCGGCGGCTGGCCTTTCGGCTGGCTCCTCGCTTATAAAGCCTCAAGGGTCGGAGTCCTAGTTTGACACGGTCCGTAGGTCGGTTCGCTTTTAAATAATTACGCTGAAAATCAAACGAAAGAAATACTAAACGACTCCAAAAATCCCGAATAATTTTCCCGCTTCTAAAATCGTTTGACAAGATGAACATTTATTTGGGGCCTAAATGGAATTTTGAAAACGCGATTTTTCCTAAATCCAAATAAAATGGCTAAAAACTCCAAAATAAAATCTTATTTGATTTTATTATTAAATCTTCATTATTTCTTTATTTTGGGAAAGTCATTTTATTCCTCTCTCATATTTTGATAGTAGAAATAATTGAAGATAAAATAAATAAAATCAAATGATCCTATTTTCAAAATTTGAGAAAACTCAATATGAAAATAACGTAAATTCCCAACTCTCCGTGGCTCCTTGAGTTATGAGAATTTCTAGGATCGAGCCAACAATGCAACAAAAATATGATATGCAATGATGATCTATGTATGACATTCCAAATTGAAAATTTGGGATGTTACAAACCTACCCCCCTTAAGATGAATCTCGCCCTCGAGATTCGGGTTGGCTAGCAAATAGGTGAGGGTGGGCCTTCAGCAGATCTTCCTCTCACTCCTGTGGCTTCTTCCTGTGTGGTGGCTCCACCGAACTTTGCAAAACTTGATGATCTTGTTATGGGTGACTCGACCGCAACCCGTAATCTTAACGGTTTCTCCTCGTAGGTCAAATCGTCGCTTAATCAATCGCCTCAAAGGGCAATCGATTCTCTGGTATATCAGCCATCTCAGCGTGGCACTTCTTTAATCGAGAAACATGGAACACATCGTGAACACCGACAATCCTCGGTAATTCCAACTTGTAAGCAACTTCTCCCATACGCTCCAAAACACGATATGGTCCTACAAATCGGGCGCTTAACTTTACTTTAACTCCAAAACGCTTAACTCCTCGGCGGAGATACTCAAGATAAACTCGCCTCCTTATGCTTTTGAATCCGCTTAGCTCTTCTCGCTCGGTCTGGCTACCTTGAGCCTATCGCGAATTAACTTCACTTTCCGCTCGCACTTTAATCAATTCCGTCCAAACAATCGGCGGTCTCCAACTTCATCCCACAATAACGGGTCCTCGCACCTCCTTCCGCATAAGGCTTTAAAAGGGTCATTTTCAAACCGGATTGATAATCGTTGTTGTAAGAAAATTCGCGATATGGCAAGTTGTCATCCCAACTTGATCCATAATCCAAAGCACAAGCTCTAAGCATATCCTCCAAAATCTGGTTTCTCTCTCGGTCTCGCTCCATCCGTCTCATGGATGAAAAGTCAGTACTAAACTCTAGTCTCGTTCCCAAAGTTTCGTGCAACCGCCTGTAACTTTGAGGTGAATTGGGTTCCTATCTCGACACGATACTCTCTAACTCCATGCAAGCATACAATCTCGGTCATGTATATCTTAGCCAATTTGGCATCCGCCAGAGGTAGTCTTTATCGAATGGAATGAGCTACCTTCACAAACGATCGACTACAACCCAAATCGATTCATAGCCCGAACGGGTCCCGGTAATCCCGTGATAAAGTCCATGCCTAGTTTATCCCACTTCCATTCGGTATAGGCAACGGCTGTAATAATCCTCGCCGGCTTTTGATGTTCGCCTTCACTCTCCGACATACATCACAAACTGCTACATACTCGCTATATCCTTCTTCATTCTCGTCCACCGTAAAGTTTCCTTCAAATCTAAATACATCTTGGTATTTCCGGTGGATCGAATACGGCGAATCATGTGCCTCTTGCGTAATCAACTTCCCGATCTCCGGTCATTGGGCACATAAACACGGTCCTCAAACCATAAGGTATCATGCTCATCCTCACGAAATCCCTTAGCTTTTCCCTTGCTCATCTTCTCCTTAATAGAAGCAACTTCCTTATCTGTCTTTTGAGCTTCTCTGATTTTATCCATCAAAGTAGACTGAATTTCTAACGCTGCTACATAGCCTCTCGAACTATTTCCAAACATAGCTCATGAAGATCCTCGCCTAACTCCTTTGGTATTTCTCCGCCATTAGGGTGTTGACATGGTTTACGGCTCAACGCGTCGCTACAACGTTAGCCTTTCCGGTGATAATGCAATCTCATATCGTAATCTTTAATAAGCTCCAACCATCTCCTCTCGCCTCGAGATTCAACTCCTTTATGTGAAAATGTACTTCAAACTCTTGTGATCCGTGTACAACTCATGTGATTTCCAATGAGAAAATGTCTCCACGCTTTCAAGGCATGCACTACGGTTGCTAACTCCAAATCATGCGTGGCATAATTCAATTCGTGAGGTTTCAGCTTGTCGTGAAGCGCATTTAAACAACTCTTCCTTCGCATGAGCACCGCTTCCAAGTCCTCGACGGAAGCATCGCAATACACCTCATAATCCTTGGTCCGATCCGCAGAATTAACATCGGGCGAGGTAACCAAACGCTTCTTCAACTCCCCGAAACTAGCCTCACACTCCTCACCATATGAACTTGGTATCCTTCTTCAACAATTTGTCATAGGCTTCGCAATCCTTGAGAAATTCTCAATGAATCTCCGTAGTATCCAATGAGTCCAAGGAAACTCCGGATCTCTCCAACTGTGTTGGTGCTTCCCAGCTTGTCACGGTGGCAGCTTTAGTGGGTTCATCGCTATACCTTCTCCGATATAACATGTCCGAGAAATCCAACTTCCTTCAACCAAAACTCACACTTGCTGAACTTGGCATACAACTGATGTTCTCTAAGCTTTTCGAGTACCAAACACAAGTGCTCCTTATGTTCTTCTTCATTCTTTGAGTAGACCAAAATATCATCAATGAACACCACGATTTAACTTATCCAAAAACTCCATAAACACCTTGTTCATCATGTTCATAAAATAGGTCAGCGTTAGTCGCACTAAAAGACATAACGGTATACTCATACAGCCCGCACTGTGGTAAAAGCTGTCTTGGGTATATCTTGCTCCCTAATCTTCAATCGATGGTATCCTCGATCGCAAATCGATCTTGGAAAATACTTTAGCTCCTTGCAATTGGTCAAAAAGTCGTTGATCATTGGCAACGGTATTTGTTCTTAATGGTCACTTCATTCAATCCTCGATATTCAACAACCATTCTTAATGATCCATCCTTCTTCTCCACTAGAAGTATCGCGATCCCCAAGGCGAAGAACTTGGGCGGATAAAACCTTTGTCCAAAGAACTCCTTAATCTGTTTCTTAATTTCTCCAAATCTTGGGCTGGCATCCCAGACGGTTCTTAGATATCGCCCAAAGGTTCGGCAAGAGTTCACCAAACTCAATGTCTCTCGTCTCGCGGCATGCTCCGCAACTCTTCCGAAACACGTCCGTAATCCCTTACCATCGGTACTTCCTCCCGCACAACTCCCGATAAGGAATTTACAAGTGCTATCCTCGCTCATGCCGTGATACATACTTGATTCTCCTTCCTTCCGTGTCGTAAGCAAAATTGTCTTACTAGCGCAATTGATGTTTCTCCATACATCGACACCACCCATACCAAGAATTACATCCAAACCTTGGGATTCCAATATAATTAAACTGCTGGGAAAACATGCCTTCCTATACTTAACGGCACTTGAAAACATCCTTGATCGCCATATATCGCGCTTCCCGGTGAGCCTACTAGCATGGGCGCCTTAAGAGTCCTAGTGGGTAGGCTAAACTTATCCACAAATCCCTTGATATGTATGAATGCGATGCACCAAAGATCGTAAAGAACAACCGCAGAAATGACTTAACCAAAACTTACCTATTATCAGATCCGGCCGAGCTTCAACCTCCTCCACGCTAACGTGGTTCACCTGTCCTCTCGCTGAAAGGGTTCGCTTTTTCCCGAGCTTCCATTGCTGCTACTATTTTGGGCTTCGACATTCATTTGCATAATGCCCGCCTTACGGCACTTAAAACAAGTGATATGGCTCAGTCCACCTTGGATGGTGTTGACGGGTTGGTGCGGTTTTGTCCATTGCTTCCTCCATTCCCTGCTTCCATTCTTTGTGCCATTATGATTGTGCGAGCTACCTCCTCCATGAGTATGCTGAAATTGACCTCCGCCTTTGGGGTAAAGCGTAGTTTCGCTAAGCTCCGAATTATACTTCCTCGTCCATACTTCCTCTTACGATTGTCAATCACGCTGCTTTCCATCAATCATAAGAGCATGATCTACTAACTCCCGGTAGTTATTGAAAGTGGCTACCATCAACTGCATGCTCAACTCATCATTCAATCCTTCCAAACTTCTCCCGCTTAGTCAGGCCCGTAGTAACGCTATCCGGGGCATAACGTGTTAGCTTATCAAGTCATCCACATACCGACAACCGTCCGCCCTCCTTGGCGAAGTTGCGAAACTCATGCTTCTTCATGGCCATAGCTCCTCGCCAAACATGGGCAAGACGAACGCTTGTCAAACGATCCCATGTGATGTTGTTCACAGTAAGTGGTCAAAAATTCTCCCACCATGCTGCCATGGGTCCTTCAAGCTGATGTGCAGCAAATTTCACCTTTTCCCTTCAGACATCCCGCAGGGTCAACTCCTCCCTATCTTACGGAGCCAATCATCTGCTACTATCGGCTCGGTGCTACCGAAAACACCGCTAATTCAGCCTTAAGAAACGAAGTCAAATGCTCAACAGTGGTGGTGGTAGTGGTTGTTGTTGTTGTTGTTGCCTTGGTTCTGCATCAATGTTTGAATCAAGGCATTCTCGCTGCTGAATCAACTGAGGATCTCCGCGGAAAACAAACCGGGTCGCGCCTGAGGCATCCGAGGGGTTTATAGAAAAGATGAGAGATAAGAATAGAATGAGGTCTAGTGAGAAAACACTACCCATATGCACATGAGACAAAAGCACACAATATCACTCCAATCAATTCAACAAGGGCATACAACGATCTAACTATCGCTACAAAAGTGCTTGGACTAAAACTAATCTTTTAATGGGGAATTTCTACCATCGTTATGGTGGTCAACTAGAAAATTGTTCGATGAAGATTCCATGATATCCGCTCCACTTCATCAACAAAGTCATCATCACTATCGCCGGATCCGAGTCGGTGTCGCCGATGATAATATAATTATCCGCAAGTGGATTCGCCATCTTCTCGCTTGGTGCTGAACCTCCCATGAATACTCCAATCTTCTCCTTAAGGTCGCCGTTCTGCCTCACTAGTGCGACGATCTCTTCCATATAGTCTTCACGCATAGCCTTGAGTTCTTCTTCTAGCTCCTTGATCTTGGTCATAGCCTTCAGAGATCCTCCATACTTAAGACATTTGGTTCTCCCGGCGCTTGATGTGCTGATTTAATTCTCGGATATATGCTGCGATTGATCCGTCTCTTCCCGGTGCCGATCATCTCCCATTGCTCATCTCGCGCCCACAAATCTGGTAGATAGTATTATTGAGATCATTGTGGTAAACTTCTCCAATTCGTCCCATGGCGATGTGAGCTGCCATGCTCTTCCTAGGCTCCGTGGGGGCATCAAAGGAAAACTCTATGGGCTCCGGATCAAAAGTAATGTTCTTCCTAGAATGTGGACTTGAATCATCCATCGCCCTCCTCGGTAAAGTGGCGTGAAGGTCCCGTGAAGCTTGGTACTCCTATGTTCAGTATCTAGTGACTTCCTTCAAGTGATATCCAAAAGGTGAGTCTTCATCCGTTATGTGAACTTGTTCCTTGCATCCCCATCCTAAAGAATAGAAAAGATGAGGAGTCGAAATGAGAAGAAAGAGTAGTGATCTAGGGCTTTAGCTTAGTGGCCATGTCCTACAACAACAGGTGCTCGACATTATCTTTGTAGCGCACTGCACCTCAAATAGCCTCGATCTCGTGCTCAGTGTCATCCCCGGATCAAGAATGCCGACACCACACACTACTTGAAGGATTTATAACAGAGTAGCAATCACACACTTATTACATCGAGTGTCTCAAAAGAGAACTTATTAAAATAAATATGGCTTAAGGCCATCTAAATACGATAACAAATGAAGGCTTGGAAGAATAAGCTAGTCCATCAACTCCAACGGCATCATCGAGTATAGAACCACGACCTAAGCACCTTACTGTCGTCTAAAAGTTCGCAACATGAAACGTTGCAGCCCGAAATGGGTCAAGACATGGAATATGCCGCAATGTAACACATAGAGAATAATAATGGAATAGGCTATACTACATGCATATTTGGCTGGTGGAAAGCTCTATGGTTACGCTTTATGAAACCCAATTTTTCCCTACCGCAAAGGAATAAATTTATTTAACTATCATGGTGGTTGTTAAACACCGGAATGGTTGACAGATCCTCAATCCCAATTAAAAGTACTCATTAACATCCCAACAATATTAATTAGAAGTAACATGATGAGATTCACATGATATCCAAGTACTAGATACTCAAGATGTCCATAACCGGGACACGGCTAACCATGATTAGTTTGTTACACTCGCAGAGGTTTATGACTTTTCCCCACAAGACTCGACGCTTCCATTGGATTTCTCGACTACATGATGTTTGAGAAACGGATGACCGAGACATAGTCTTTCTAAGCGCTTAGCACCTTATGTATGGGTAGACCGCACACCTACTTTCCCTACATCCGCTAGCCTACCCGTAAGAGTTCGATGACTTAATGAACTATGCCAGAGCCCATAATGGCTTGTGGCTGCACACGGAAGTTTCTAGCATGAATAATCTCATGATCCCTTTGAGCCCGGGGCGGTCCAAGAAAAACATGCAAACTCGAAACCAGTACCTCAATCCACCCAGATGTGTGTTTGTTGCCACCTTAGATAAACCATTAATTAACAATCTCACATCTGTCATGGATACACTCACCCAATCCACGCCTACTAGCATAGCATGGCATAATAAGCAAACGAGAAGTAACTCCCAAGGGTTTGACAATAAAACAGTAATAGGTACTACTCAACTACTTCCCATCCCACAATTTAATTAGATCCTAATCAATGCAAGATTTGAGGATTGATCTAATGCATAAAAACTGGGTATGAGAAAAGATATGATCAAAGTGTTACTTGCCTTGTCGATGATCCGCAAAACCTAGAGACTCAAATAACAGTGGCGACCGTATTCTATCGCAGACAAACAAACAAGCATACAATAAGTACTCATCTAATGCACAGGTAAAAATCAAATAAAAGATCTTACCAGAAAGTTCAACTTAAGAACCCCTGTTTGCAAAAAGAATCAGAACAAACGAAACAACGGAAGTCAAACGGCGGAAGAAAACAGCTTCGTTTTACTAATCTGGATCTAAGTCAAATTTACAGAAGCAAAAACTTGTTTAAGTTGGTTATTCGGAAAGAGGGTTTCAGATGAAACTCCAGTGCTTGAATCGCCGATTCCGATAAACGAGCAAAAGTTATATTAAAACGAAAATCGGGTCGTAAATCGCGATCGAAAAATCGCGGATTAAATCCGAGAAAAAGAAAACAACGAATGTGTTAACGAACTAACGCTCGTTAACTAGATCTAATTCGACGAACACGCTCGTTAAACGAACGAACGAGCTTAACGCCGCTATTTAAACTAAACAAAAACCGATCTAAAAACCCAAACTAAAAACCAAAATAAAAACCGACGGAAAATCGATCGGTTTTCAATAAAAACCGCACGAAAACGAGGCGTGATTTAACTCAGCGGCGGATCGACGGCGGCGGCGGCATGCGGTTTGCGGCGCAAGGCGGCGGCGCTGTTCGGCGGCGGCGCGGCGGGTGGGCGCGGATAGGTTTGGGGCGGCGGCCGGGCCTTTGGCTGGCTCTCGCTTATAAAGCCTCAAGGGTCGAGTCCTTGCCGGACACGGCCATAGGTCGGTTCGTTTTTTTAAATAATTACGCGCAGAAAGTCAAACGAAAGAAATACTAAACGGACTCCAAAAATCCCGAATAATTTTCCCGCTTCTAAAATCAAGTTTGACAAGATGAACATTTATATGGGGCCTAAATGCAATTTTGAAAACGCGATTTTCCTAAATCCAAATAAAATGGCTAAAACTCCAAAATAAAATCTTATTTGATTTTATTATTAAATCTTCATTATTTCTTTATTTTGGGAAAGTCATTTTATTCCTCTCTCATATTTTGATAGTAGAAATAATTGAAGATAAAATTAATAAAATCAAATGATCCTATTTTCAAAATTTGAGAAAACTCAAATAGAAAATAACGAAATTCCAACTCTCTCCATGGGTCCTTGAGTTGCGAGAATTTCTAGGATCGAGCCAACAATGCAACAAAAATATGATATGCAATGATGATCTATGTATAACATTTCTACTGCACCTCCCTGACCGATCTAGCAAAGTGTCGGGATGAGTTCCACAAGACGACGGCATGGTGACGGTGATGATGTTCTATCGACGAGGGCTTCGCCTAAGCACCGCCACGACATGACCGAGGTGGAATATGGTGGAGGGGGCACCGACACGGCTAAGGAACCATCACGAAGATCAACTTGTGTGTCATGGGTGCCCCGCCTGTGATATAAAGGAGGGAGGGGAGGTGCGGCCGCCCCTAGGGTGCGCCGAGGAGTCCTACTCCCACCGAGTAGGACTCCCTCTTGCCTTGTTGGAGAAGGAAGGGGAAGGGGAAGAGAAAGGGGGCGCCGCCTCTTCCTTGTCTTATTCGGACTAGGGGAGGGGCGCGCCTGCCTTGCCGCCCTCCTCTTTCTCCCTTAGGGCCCATGTAGGCCCATTAACCCCGGGGTTCCAGAACCCTCGGCACTCCTAAGAAAATTCGATTTCACCCGAACGATTCCGATATCCAAATATAGGCTTCCAATATATCAATATTTGTGTCTTGACCATTTTGAGACTCCTCGTCATGTCCGTGATCACATCCGGACCAACAACCTTCGCTACATCAAAACTATAAACTCGTAATAAAACCGCCATCATAACGTTGTTGCGGCGAATCCCACGGGTTCGAGAACAATGTAGACATGACCTAGAACTGTTTCCATCAATAACCAATAGCGAACCTGGATGCTCATATTGGCTCCTACATATTCTACTTAAGATCTTTATCGGTCAAACCGCACAACAACATACGTTGTTCCTTTGTCATCGGTATGTTACTTGCCCGAGATTCGATCGCTTCAGATCTCAATACCTAGTTCAATCTCGCTATCGCAAGCCTCTTTACTCGCTACGAATGCATCATTCCATAACTAACTCATTAGTTACATTGCTTGCAAGGCTTATAGTGATGTGCATTACCGAGAGGGCCCAGAGATACCTCTCCGATAATCGGAGTGACAAAACCTAATCTCAAATACGCCAACCCAACATATACCTTTGGAGACACTTGTAGAGCTCCTTTATAATCACCCAGCTTATGTTGTGACGCTTGGTAGCACACAAAGTGTTCCTCCGTAAACGGAGTTGCATAATCTCATAGTTATAGGAACTTGTATAAGTCATGAAGAAAGCAATAGCAATATACTAAACGATCAAGTGCTAAGCTAATGTATCGGTCAATTCAATCACATCATTCTCCTAATGATGTGATTCCATTAATCAAATGACAACACATGTCTATGGTTAGGAAACATAACCATCTTTGATCAATGAGCTAGTCAAATAGAGGCATGCTAGTGACATTAAGTTTGTCTATGTATTCACACATGTATCATGTTTCCGGTTAATACAATTCTAGCATGAATAATAAACATTTATCATGATATGAGGAAATTAATAATAACTTTATATTGCCTCTAGGGCATATTTCCTTCACTTGATAGTTTTGCTCATAGTGCTTCACTTATATCTTTTGAGCGTGATAATTTTTGCTCTAGTGCTTCACTTAGATCTTTTAGAGCACGGTGGTGGATTTGTTTTAAAGAAACTATTGATCTCTCATGCTTCACTTAGATTATTTTGAGAGTCGTTAATAGCATGGTAATTTGCTTAATATTAATATACTTGGTATTCAAGATATGTGAAACTTTCTTTTGAGTGCGTTGAATACTAAGAAAAGTTTGATGCTTGATAATTGTTTTGAGATAAGAAGATGGTGATATTAAAGTCATGCTAGTTGGGTGATTATGAATTTAAAGAATGCTTGTGTTGAAGTTAGCAAGTCCCGTAGCATGCACGTATGGTTAAAGTTGTGTAACAAATTTGAAACATGAAGTGTACCTAGCTTGTGCATCCTTATGAGTGGCGGTCGGGACGAGCGATGGTCTTTTCCTACCAATCTATCCCCTAGGAGCATACGCAGTAGTACTTGATTTTGATGACTTCTAAATTTTTGCAATAAGTA
The DNA here is from genome assembly GCA_021605205.1 of Aegilops longissima. Taxonomy (NCBI): domain Eukaryota; kingdom Viridiplantae; phylum Streptophyta; class Magnoliopsida; order Poales; family Poaceae; genus Aegilops; species Aegilops longissima. The sequence continues at coordinate 30,828 of JAHIAM010001361.1, read as the reverse complement.
TATGAGTTCTTTTGACTAATGTTGAGTCCGTGGATTATACACACTTTTACCTTTCCGCTTTTGCTAGCCTCTTCGGCACTGCATTTCCTTTCTCACCTTGAGAGTTGGTGCAAACTTCACGGCATCCAAACCCCGTGATATGATACGCCTATCACACATAAACCTCCCTATATCTTCCTCAAAACAGCCACCATACCTACCTATTATGGCATTTCCATAGCCATTCCGAGATATATTGCCATGCAACTTTCCACCGCTCCGCTCATCATCATCATGACATACTTTACTTTTGTCATATGTCCATTGCATGATCATGTAGTTGACATCGATTTGTGGCAAAGCCACCATGCATTATTTTTCATACATGTCACTCTTGATTCATTGCACCATCCCGCACATCACGAGGCATTCATATAGAGTCCTATCTTGTTCTAGTATCAAGTTGTAATCCTTATGTTGTAATCAATAGAAGTGTGATGATCATCATTATTAGAGCATTGCCCAATCAAAAAAAAAGAGAAAGGCCAAAAAGAAAAAAAAGGAAAGGCCCAAAAAAAGGAAATAAAAAGGGCAATGTTACTATCTCTTTTTCCACACTTGTGCTTCAAAGTAGCACCTTGTTCTTTATGTAGTGAGTCTCATATATTGTGCTTCAAAGTAGCACCATGTTTTTCATATAGTGAGTCTCATAAGTTGTCTTTTTCATACTAGTGGGAATTTTTCATTATAGAACTTGGCTTGTATATTCCTACGATGGGCTTCCTCAAATGCCCTAGGTCTTCGTGAGCAAGCAAGTTGGATGCACACCCACTAGTTTTTGAATTAAGCTTGGGGATGCCTGATACGTCTCCAACGTATATATAATTTTTGAATGCTCCATGCTACTTTATCTACTGTTTTGGACTATATTGGGCTTTATTTTCCACTTTTATATTATTTTTGGGACTAACCTATTAACCGGAGGACCAGCCTGTAATTGCTGTTTTTGCCTATTTCAAAGTTTCAAGAAACGAATATCAAACGGAGTCCAAACGGAATGAAACCTTTGGGAACGTGATTTTCTCACCGAACGTGATCCAGGGGACTTGGACCCTACCCAAGGAACGAAGAGGCGGTCACGAGGGTGGGGGCGCTACCGCCTCGTGGGCCCCCTGCTCCAATCGACGCATTCTTCCTCCTATATATACCCACGCACTTCAAACGATCGTAACAGAGCCAAAACCTAATTCCACCGCCGCAACTTCCTCAGATCCATTCCGAGTTCACGAGGGGGCATCCACCACGGAGGGCTTCTACATCATCACCATAGCGCCGCCGATGAAGTGTGAGTAGTTTACTTCGCATATTCGGTCCATAGCTAGTAGCTAGATGGCTTCTTCTTCTTCTCGGATCTCAATACAATGTTATGCCCTCTCTCGTGGAGATCTATTCGATGTAATCTTCTTTTATGTGTGTTTGTTGAGATCGATGAATTGTGGGTTTATGATCCAGATTATCTATGAATAATATTTGATTCTTCTCTGAATTATTTTATGTATGATTGGTTATCTTTGCAAGTCTCTTCAATTATCCGCTTGGTTTGGCCAACTAGATTGGTAGTTCTTGCAATGGGAGAAGTGCTTAGCTTTGGGTTCAATCTTATGTGTCCTTACCAAGTGATGTAAAGGGTTGCAAGGAACGATTGTATTGTTGCCATTGAGGATAACAAGATGGGGTATTTATCATATTTCATGAGTTTATTCCTCTACATCATGTCATCTTGCTTACATGCATTGCTTTTTAACTTAATACTCTAGATGCATGCCGGATAGCAACATGAGTGGAGTAATAGTAGTAGATGCGTAATCGCTTTCGTCTACTTGTCTCTGACGTGATACCTATATACATGATCATACCTATATATACTCATAACTATGCTCAATTATGTCAATTGCTCAACAGTAATTTTCTCACCCACCGTGAGAATACTTATGCTCTTGAGAGAAGCCACTAGTGAAACCTATGGCCCCGGGTCTATTCTCATCATATCAATCTCCATCACTTTAATACTTGCTTTGTTTTTACTTTGCCTTTTACTTTTCACTTTGCATCTCTATACCAAAAATACCAAAAAAATATTATTTATCATCTCTATCAGATCTCACTCTCGTAAGTGGCCGTGAAGGGATTGACAACCCCTAATCGCGTTGGTTGCGAGTAGCTATCATTTTGTGCAGGTACGAGGGACTTGTGCATGGCCTCCTACTGGATTGATACCTTGGTTCTCAAAAACTGAGGGAAATACTTACGCTACTTTGCTGCATCATCCTCTCCTCTTCGGGGAAATCCAACGCAGTGCTTAAGAGGTAGCAAGAAGAATTTCTTGCGCCGTTGCCGAGGAGGCTCACGCAAGAGCAAGTCAAGACATACCAAGTACCCATCACAATCCCTATCTCTCGCATTACATTATTTGCCATTTGCCTCTCCTTTTCCTCTCCCCCATTTCACCCTTGCCGCTTTATTCTCCTCTCTTCCCAATCTCCTCCTCTCTTTCCGCTGCCTTTTTCCTCGCCCTTTGTTTGCTCGTGTGTTGATTGATTGTTTGTCGCAATGGCTCAAGATACTACCAAATTGTGTGACTTCACCAATACCAATAATAATGATTTCTTAGCACCGATTGCTCCTCTTGCCAATATCAATCTTGTGAAATCAATGCTGCTTTGTTGAATCTTGTTATGAAAGATCAATTCGCGGCCTTCCTAGTGAAGATGCCGCCACTCATCCGAATAGCTTCGCTGATTTATGTGATATGCAAAAGAAAAAGATGTCGATAATGATGTCGTTGTTGAAGATATTTCCTTTTCGCTTAGAGATCGTATAAAGCGTGGTTTTCATCTCTGCCAAAAATAGTATTGATTCGTGGAACAAGTGCAAAGATGCTTTTATCTCTAAGTATTTTCCTCCCGCTAGGATCGTCTCTCTTAGGAATGATATTATGAATTTTAAGCAACTTGATCATGAACATGTTGCACAAGCTTGGGAGAGAATGAAATTAATGATACGTAATTGTCCTACTCATGGTTTGAACTTGTGGATGATTACACAAAACTTTTATGCCGGATTGAATTTTGCTTCTAGAAATCTTTTAGATTCGGCCGCGGTAGGCACTTTTATGGAAATCACTCTAGGAGATGCTACTAAACTTCTAGATAATATTATGGTTAATTATTCTCAATGGCATACTGAAAGATCTACTAATAAAAAAGTGCATGCGATAGAAGAAATTAATGTTTTGAGTGGAAAGATGGATGAACTTATGAAATTATTTGCTACTAAGAGTGTTTCTTCTGATCCTAATGATATGCCTTTGTCTACTTTGATTGAGAATAATAATGAATCTATGGATGTGAATTTTGTTGGTAGGAATAATTTTGGTAACAACGCGTATAGAGGGAATTTTAATCCTAGGCCTTATCCTAGAAATTCCTCTAATAATTATGGAACTTCCTACAACAACTCTTATGGAAATTCTAATAAGATGCCCTCTGAATTTGAGAGTAGTGTTAAAGAGTTTAGGAATTCACAAAAGAATTTTAATGCTTTGCTTGAGGAGAAATTGCTTAAAGTTGATGATTTGGCTAGAACGTTGATAGAATTTCTCTTGAGGTTGATTCTTTAAAGCTTAGATCTATTCCTCCTAAGCATGATATCAATGAGTCTCTCAAAGCCATGAGAATTTCCATTGATGAGTGCAAAGAAAGAACCGCTTAGGATGCATGCTTCCAAAGATTCCTTTATTAAAGCGTGTTCTTCTAATTCCTCCGAAAATCAAGATGAAGATCTAAAAGTTATTGATGTGTCACCCATTAAATTTCTGTTTTGCAATATGAATCTTGATGAAACTGAATATGATCTTCCTTTACCTAGAAGGCGCTCTAAGAATTCGAGTTTTTAGATCTTGATGATGAAATTGATAAAAGTGGGATTGAAAGAAATAAAACCTAGATATTGCTAAACCCACTATATTGGATCTCAAGGAATTTAATTATGAAAATTGCTCTTTAATTGATTGTATTTCCTTGTTGCAACCGTATAAATTCTCCTCATGCTTATAGTCAAAATAAGGCCTTTACCAACACATTGTCGATGCCTTGATGCAATCTTATGAAGAAAAACTTGAGTTGAAAGTTTCTATCCCTAGAAAACTCTATGATGAGGGACCCTACTATTAAAATTAAAATTATGAGTTTCATGCTTTGTGTGATTTGGGTGCTAGTGTCTCCACTATTCCCAAAACTTGGTGTGATTTGCTAGATTTCCGTGACTTTGATGATTGCTCTCTAAACTTGCATCTTATGGATTCCACAATTAAAAAGCCTATGGAAGAATTAATGATGTTCTTATTGTTGCAAATAGGAATTATGTGCCCGAGATTTTATCGTTTTGATATAGATTGCAATCCTTCATGTCGTATTATTCTTGGTAGACCTTTCCTTAGAACGATTGGTGCAATTATCGATATGAAGGAAGGAATATTATATTCCAATTTCCTTAAAGAAAGGCATGGAACACTTTCCTAGAAAGAAAATAAAATTACCATATGAATCTATTATGAGAGCTACTTATGGATTGCCTACCAAAGATGGCAATATCTAGATCTATCCTTGCTTTTATGCCTAGCTAGGGGCGTTAAACGATAGCGCTTGTTGGGAGACAACCCAATTTTATTTTTAGTTTTTTTTTGCTTTTGCTTCTGTTTAGGAATAAATAATCAATCTAGCCTTTGTTTAGATGTGGTTTTATGTTTTAATTAGTGTTTGTGCCAAGCTAGACCTATTGGATCTTCTTGGATGATAGTTATTTGATCTTGCTGTAATTTCCGTAAACTTTGCGCCAAAGGTCTTAATTATTAAAAATCACCGTAACGTGATAAAATACTGATTTCAATTGCTTCTGATCAATAAAAAATCTAGGTCATCTAATTTTGGTAGATGTTTTGGAGTTACGAAGTTTATGCTAGTTACAGATTACTACAGCATCGTTCGCTTTTGATGATTCTGCTTATCGTGTGTTGTTTGCTTATTTTGATGAATCTATGGCTAGTAAAATAGTTTATAATCCATAGAGAAGTTGGAATACAGTAGGTTTAACACCAATATAAATAAAGAATGAGTTAATTACAGTATCTTAAAGTAGTCTTTTGTTTTCTTTCTAATGGAGCTCACGAGATTTCTATTGAGTTTTGTGTTGTGAAGTTTTCAAGTTTTGGGTAAATTCTTTTGATGGATTATGGAACAGGGAGTGGAAAGAGCCTAAGCTTGGGGATGCCCATGGAACCCCAAGGATAATCCAAGGACACTAAAAAGTCAAAGCTTGGGGATGCCCCGGAAGGCATCCCCTCTTTCGTCTACTTCCATCGGTAATTTACTTGGAGCTATATTTTTATTCACCACATGTTATGTGTTTTGCTTGGAGCGCCTTGTATTATTTGTGTCTTTCCTTGTTAGTTTACCACAATCATCCTTGATGTACACACCTTTGAGAGAGCCATACATAAATTGAATTTGATAGAATACTCTATGTGCTTCACTTATATCTTTTGATCTTGATAGTTTTGCTCATAGTGCTTCACTTATATCTTTTGAGCGTGATAATTTTTGCTCTAGTGCTTCACTTAGAACTTTTAGAGCACGGTGGTGGATTTGTTTTAAAGAAACTATTGATCTCTCATGCTTCACTTATATTATTTTGAGAGTCGTTAATTGTCGGTGTACTAGAGTAGGGTACCCAAGTATCCCTAACTCGCACGGACAAATGCAGCACTTCACAAGTGGCTGGCCTGGTGACCGCCATAAGTCTCAGCTGCCCTTTGGAGCCATTCAAGAACAAAGTAATCAAGGCCCCTGCAAGAGGAGCTTGTTGGGAAGGCCACCAAGGCACGAAGGAACAAGACCCCGCAAGAGGAGCTTGCCGGAAGGCTTGGTGAGCGATAAACTCCCGAGCCGACAGGATTCTGCCGCTGCAAGGCGCTTGCCGCGCAGGTAACCTCTTCATCTCCGCCCAGCTCATCCGCCAACGTGTTCCACGGGCTTTCCCAGCACGCGGTTCATAGGCTGTGCAGCCAGCGGGAGCGGCGATAAGCGGCACGACAAGCTACCATCGTGGCAAACGGCGCGCACTTGACGGTCCTCATTAGAATCGTTTCGCATTTATTGTGGACGGACATTTATGGCTTTTGTCCCTTGCCGCCGAGTTAGGTATAGATCATCAGACATCGTATAAAGCGTGTACCAACCAATGTTTTTACTTATTTTACCTTGTCTACTTGCCACTGTGGTGACCCCTTGTGCCTATAAAAGGAGGCCCAAGTGCAACGAGAAAGGGGTTCGCCCGCTTTAGTTCATTCGACTCACTCGACCACACTCACTCAAAGCTAGGTTTTGTAGCTCCCATTGCTCCCTAGCAAGAACACAAATAATCAACCAAGCAGCAGAGGAGTATTATCTCCGGAGAGCTCCGGCTGGGTAAATCTGCTCGTGCATCGCTCGATCTGCTTTTTTGTGCAATCTCCGCCCTCCGAACCACAAGGGACCAGGTCCCATAGGTGTCCGTGGGCCACGATCAGCTTCCCCGACATCTTTGGCGCCGCCAGAAGGGATGCCGAGGCTGTGTGAACCCGATCCAGCGCTCACACGAGCAACTTATCAACATGGCACCAAGAAGAAGTCTTCGGCAGCAGCAGAGCCATCCGCTGCCGAACCCACCACCACCGGAGCTGACGGTGGTGGGGAAGACGCTAGCGGAGGAAAGGGCGCCGAGAGAGCCCACGATGCCGCCAGGTCCAAAGACAAGGCGGCGCAGCGCCGGCGTCCGAATCCGCACCGCCCTTCTCAGAGGCGCGGACCGACAGCGCCATGATGCTTGCGCACCATACGCCGTTGGATCAAGGCTGCTGGAGGATCCCGAGGCCTCGAGACCCGCATGCACGCCAAAGATGCTTAAGACGAAGGGAGGCGGTCGCTATGGATGCTGCTCCTCCTAACTTGGTTAGGAGTCCGAGCACATCCTGCTCTCGCCCGCACGCCATTGCCACCCACCACTCCAGCAGGCCTTGGCAAGAGCTCAACTACTTTAGACTACCTCCAACGGCCGACAAGGTCGATTTAATGGAGGGCCACAATCCGTAGTCTCATCGGCTTTGCTAACGGCGACGCTCGTGGCAACTAATCGCGCCCTTGCCGCGGGCGAGGCGACAAGGCACGAGCCGGTGGCGATGAGACCCGCGGGGTGACACCACCATGCACTCCTTCCCGAAGGCCAAGATCACCAGCCTCGGATCCACATTGACAATGACTCCACCGCTGCCGCCGGATCCACGAGCTCGCCGTGATCAGCGCCAAGTTCTTAAGGAACAACAAGAAGAAGATGCTCGAACCCGTGATCGAGCGCCAAGAGAAGCGCGGGCCAATCCGACCAGCGCTTAGGCCCACTGCCGATATGCATGCGCCAGGGAACCAGCGATTTGTCAGACGCTGTAGGTTGCCCCTGCTCACCCGTGAGCTGCGGCAAGTCCAAAGGGTCTGACAAGAAAAACTTCTGCCGACAAAGCGTAGAAGTATGATGGCAGGACACACCCATCGGAGTTCCTCAAGATTCTACACCATCGCAGGCAAGCTGCGGGGGACGAGACGACAAGATCCTTGCCAACTACTTCCTCTCGTGCTCAAGCCAAACCCAGATCTTGGCTCATGCACTTGCCGGACAGTTCCATATCCTCTTGGGCAGATCTGTACATCAGCTTGTTGGCGCTTTCACAGCGCCACAAGCCTCATGGCCAAGAGAGTGACTTTCACCGCTTGCCCGTATGAAGGAGAGTCCTCGCAAGTTTATCCAGAGATTCAGCCGTGCACTACAACATCCTGACGCCCACCCCGCCAAGGTGATCAGCTGCTTCATCGAACGCAAGGAACCGCAGGATGAGGGAGGAGATGGCGATGTGCAAAGTCAAGGACGCCAAGAGCTGTATGCCTTGGCCGACAAGTGTGCACGCTACGAGGAGGGAAGAAGACTCCTGTGAGAGAATGTGGGAGCAGAATCGACAAGGAGGAGACCGCCTGCAAGGAAGAGCCAAGCGGGAACAATGTAAAGAAGAAGAACAAAGAAGTACTAGTTGTCGAGCAGTCCGCAACGGAGGTGGCGCCTGCAAGGCTAAGGCTGGTGGCTCCGCAAGGAGGTTGCCACGACATCGACCGCCAAGCTGTGGGCGGCCACCGACAAGCCCGACAGCTCCAACAAGCAAGATCGCAAGATTCACCGCACTAAGGGCCACGACCTCCAGAGCTGCAAGAAAGTCGAGCAGCTTGTTGAACTGCAGAAGGCGAGTACGAAAGGCGTAGACAAGGAGAAGGCCCAGAAGGTGCAGGGCAGCTAACAAGAAGAGACCCGACCGGGAGGGCGCCATGGCAAGGCAAAGCAGCGCAAGGAGATGAACTCCCGCGCCGCGATAAGGACGAAGACGAAGAAGATGATGAAGATACGGAGGATGACGAGGCTGATGAGCAAGAGTTTCGAAGGCAACAGAGGTTCTTCATTGATGGAGGTGCTTCTCTCGCATACCTCGCACCGCCAACTCAAGCAAAGGATGCGAGAGGTTAATGCAGCAGAACCATCCGTGGAGTCGCGCAACCTCTCAAGTGGTCCAAGACGCCCATCATCTTTGATATTGAGGACCACCCGATCGCGATAATCCGCGGTCGGGTGCTTGTCGATGTTGGTCTCACCAACTATCCGCAACCTCAAGGTCACCAAGATGTTGATTGACGGGGGGCGGCTCGAACCTGATCTCCGTGCAAGGCTCCAAGCTTCAAATCCTCGACAATGAGCTCAAGAGACCGCACTTTCCAAGGAATTAACCCAGAAGGAGCAAGCCGAAAGGGAAGATCACGCTGTCGGTAACATTTGGCAGCGAGCTCAACTTCAGAACCGAGAGGGTCACATTTGACATCGCCGATTTCCCATTGCCCTACAATGGCATACTTGGTCATTCCAAAGACTTGCCAAGTTCATGGCAGCCTCTCATTATGCTTACAATTTGCTCAAGATGCCCGCCCGATAAGCGCTATTTCTGTCCATGGCGATAAGAAGGATGCGCTTATCTCGCGCCGACAAGATTTACCGGATGCAGCAGCCGCGACAGATAGCAAAACCACTTGTCACCAAGCTCCCGGGTAAGAAGAAGACCACCAAGTCCGCAAGAGCTCGATGCCCACTCCGCAAGCGCACTCTTCGAGTGCTGCGCCACCGCCGAGGACGCACCATCGAGCTCCACCGCAAGTGCAAGAAAATGATGGCAGCTCCGCCAAGACCAAGAAGGTGCCCGCCAAGGAGGACGGCACCGGTGGTACTTTCACCATCAGCGCCACTTGACCCTAAATAGGAAGGCGAGCTCGTTGTTTTCCTCGGGCGAATGTCGATGTGTTTGCATGGCAACCATCCGACATCCCCGTGTTCCTGTGAAAGTAATTGAGCACCACCTAGCTGTCTGTCCTCACGCAAGCGCCCGCTGCAAGCAAAAAGTTAGGAAACAGCAAAGGAGCGCCAAGAATTCATAGCGTAAGAAATCAAGAAGTTGGAAGCAGCAGGCCTTGTCGAGGAGTGCTCCATCCCACGTGGTTGGCCAATCCGTAGTTGTATCGTTAGGCTAATGGGAAATGGAGACTTTGTATTGACTTCACAGATGTTAATAAAGCTTGTCCCAAAGACCCATTTCCCTTGCCACAGATAGACCAGATTGTTGACTCAAAAGCTGGATGTGATTTGCTTTCATTTCTTGATGCATATTCAGGATATCATCAGATTTTCATGGCAGAGGAGGATGAAGAGAAAACCGATTTATTACACCATGTGGCACATATCGCTTCATAGGGATGCCCTTTGGTTTGAAGAATGCTGGTTCAACGCTTGCAAGAGTAGTCCATGATGCCTTTGAGCCACAAATACACGTAAATGTAGAAGCCTACATGGATGACATAGTGGTCAAGAGCAAGGACAAAGAAACTCGTTCAAGATTTGATGAGACCTTGCAAATCTGCGCAAGATCAACCTCAAGCTCAACCCCGAGAAGTGCGTGTTTGGAGTCCCTTCCGCAAGCTTCTCGGTTCTTTGTGTCTCAGCGGGAATTGAAGCCAATCCCGACAAGATCAAGGCCATTGAGCAGATTGAAGCACCAAGCGCCCAAGGATGTAAGAAGGCTTGCCGGTTGCGGGCTGCTCAAAGAGGTTTATTTCTAAGTCACCGAGCGCTACTCGCCATTTCTAAGTCAGCAAGATTTTGAAAAGGCAGGTCCAATGAAATGGACTCAAGCGGAGGCTGCGCCACAGACTTAAAGAGGTACTGTCCTCCACTCCAATACTTGTCGCACCTAGGCCACAAGAGAAGTTGTCAGATATAGCGGCAACCAATCAAGTGGTTAGTGTTGCGTTAGTAGCGGAGAGGGAGGCGGATGATGAGCCGGTAACCGAGGCAGATGCATCCAGCGACAAGGTGGGGCTTCGCCACAAGCTCGTCCCGACAAGGACGGATCTCAGCAGGTTGCCACAAGATACGTAAAGGATGGTGCAGCGCCCGTCTACTTTGTCGGCCCTTTCGCAGGGGCTAGATCAAGGTATTCTGGGCGCAGAAATTGCCGCCTCCTCATGGCCTCGAGAAAGCTGCGCCATTACTTCCAAGCACATGAGATAACAGTTGTCACCGCTTCGCTGAAGAGGATATTGCAAAATCCGTAAGCAACAGCAGATTGTCGAGTGGGCACTGAACTGCCAAGCTTTGGCCTCAAATTTGAAAGCACTTCAACTATCCAAAGCAGAGCATTGGCAGAGTTTATAGCAGAGTGGACGCCAACGCCAGATGAAGAAAATCCAGAGACGAGCATCCCCGTCAAGGAGGCAAATAAAGAGTGGCTGATGTACTCGATGGTGCCTTCGCTGCAGCAGCGCCGGTGCCGGGCGTTGCTTATCGCACCCACCGGAGAGCACCTCAAGTACATAGTCTAGATGCACTTTCCCAAGGAACAAGCAACAAACAATACTGCAGAGTATGAAGGTTTGCTTGCCGGTCTCAGGATCGCGGTAGACCTTGGGATCAAGAAGCTCATCGTCAGGGGGGACTCGCAACTTGTCGTCCGCCAAGTAAACAAAGATTATCAGAGTCCATTGATGGAAGCCTACGTTGATGAAGTGAGAAAGCTAGAAGAACACTTTGAAGGCCTGCAAATGGAACATGTTCCAAGAGCTCATAATGATATTGTTGATGGCTTATCAAAGTGTGTCTGCACTCAAGTTACCTGTGGAACCAGGAATTTTGTGCTCAAGTCGACTCAACCAACCAGAACACCATCAACAGATGAGCAAGAAGAGGAAGTTGGTTTCGGCGACTACTTTCCGCAGAGCTCCCCGGCCGCCGCCAAGAAGGTCCCTAAAATCAACGCAAATATCGCTGAAGAGCAGTCCGCCCGACAAGCCCTAGGGTTTGCTTCTGAAGCGCACGCCCGACAAGTTTTGCTCCGCAGCTTGCCGGGATCATCAAGCTCCGCCGAACTACAAGGTTCTTTCCGAGAAGCTGATGTTCCCAAGAGCGGGCAGATGTGCCTTTAGTCCTTGTTGTCGAGCCACAAGTGCTCCAACATGGGCACAGCAGATCGCTCATTTCCTTCAGACAGAGAACTTCCCAAGAGCAAGAAGAAGCGGAAAGAGTAGCCCGGCAGTAAGTATGTACCAGTTTGTTGACAACATCCTGCATGTAAGAAGACTCAACGGAGTGAAATTGAATTGTATTTGCCGGGAGATGGACAAGTTGCTGGCAGAGATACACGGAGGCATATGTGGTCACCACATTGGCGAAGAGCAGCTTGCCGCAATGCTTTCCGAAGGTTTCTTCCGCCGAAGCCTCCAGATGCAATCGCACAAGTAACCAAGTGTGAAGCGCAAGGCCCATTCAAAACAGATACACCAGCCAGATCAAGCTCTCCGCATAACCTTTATCCTCGCCATTTTCGTCTGGGGTTCGACATCTCGCCCCTTCCCCGAAGTCCGTCGGGGCTTTGAGTACTTGTACGCCGTGAATCGACAAGTTCACAAAGTGGCCGAAGTGGAAGCAGGAGGAAGGTGACAAGATAGTCAGCAATAAGTTCTTCGCTCAATTGTTTGCCGCTTTGGGATACCTAACCGATCATCACCGACAACAAAGACACAGCTTCACGAGCCGCACCTTCATGCAAGACGCCCAAGATCTTGGCGCCAAGATCTGCTTTGCTTCGTTGCTCATCCAAGAAGCAACGGTCAAGGTAGAGAGCAAACGCTGAAGTGCTGCGGGACTCAAGACCGTAACTTTCGACTGTGCTGCACAAGTGCGGAAGAAATCGGATCGAGGAGCTGCCGGTGGTTCTTGGTCGATCAGACGACGCCAAATCGAGCCACCGCCGCACACCTTTCACTCTAGTCTATGGAGCGGAGGCAGTTCTCCCACGGAACTCAGATACGGATCACCTCGAGTACTCGCTATGATGAGTTTGAGCAAGAGCAGCTGCGATAAGATGACGCTACGCTCCTCGAGGAGGATCGCCTTCAGTTGCCAGGCGAGCTGCTTGTTACATGCAAGCTTTGCGCCGCTACCACAGCCGCAGTTAATGCCGTAAGCTTCGAGGAAGGCAACCTTGTTCTTCGCCGCTCAATCCGCCAAGAATTCCAACAAGTTGACGCCAAGTGGGAAGGCCCTTATCGGGTGAAACGAGTCACTAGGCCTGGCGCTGTCCGCTTTGAGACCGAAGATGGCGCTCCGCGTGAGCAACTCCTCGAATATAGAGCATCTTCGAAGTTTTATCCATAGCGCTGTTGCCGAACCTGCTCCGCAACCACCCTTTTGTACAAGTCTTGCCGCTGTTGCATGTAATCCTTTGTACAAAGCCGGGCGCAGACCCCGTGCATTAGTAAAGCTCATGTGTTGCGCACTATTTGTCAATACATGCTTTCATAATCTTATATGCATGTGCTATCTAACATTTTGTGCAGCATCCACACCGTAAGTTTATAACGAGCCACTAGGCTCCATAACTTTATTTTCTTCTTTCTTCTCAAAAGAGGGCAAGGTTCATCCACCCACAAGTTAACCGGGGAAGGAGAAGATAATGGTGTGGGCCACCAAGTGTCGCCGAGGAAGTATCACCTTGCCGGAAGCAAACAATGTAAAAGCTAAGTTGTTAAGTTTAAGCAATCAGTTTTAAATTTTCAAGTTATCTTCCTCGAACGACAAGATTTTGTATGGAAAACCCATGCGCGGAGGAACCAACTCATGGGTTAGCTTGCGCCTCTTCCGTTGTTTTGAGTCCGCCAACAACTTAAGCTGCAGAACTAGTTGCATAAGGTTGCTTGTCGGAGGCAGCATCGCCAAAGAGGCTGCTAACGCTCCGCACTCAGCCATGCAAAGGTGTTTGCACCGACAAGTCCCCTAAAAGCGAGGGCACAAACATACAAAGGAAGAAATCAAGTAAAGGAAATAACATTGCATTCGATTGCCTAAGATAGAGTATATTACAAAATAACTTGTCGAGATCTAATAAGTTATTCTAAATATGGTCTCGCAGCGACAAGGAAAGATAAACTTGGCGCCTAGTCCACGCGGGTCGCCATCGAGCCTCTTGACTTTGCTCACCCCGCCCACGATGGGTGCGATAAGGGCTTTGAGCGCTCAACGCCAGCAGCTGGAGGTAGGGACTTGAGGACATTGGTGAAGTTGACGCCTGGATTATGGAAGGCCACCTTCATCAAGACCTTCGAGGGCCCCGCGCAGACTTGGCGCGACCTCAGCTAGCTGCTTTGGGATCTACTCCCGAGCCGCTGGAGACCCGCCAACACGCCTTGAAGAATAGGCTGAGCTTGGCGCTGGGTTGGAGGTTCTCGCCGGTGGAGTACCCAAGATCCACCATCCCCAGCTCCATCAGCTCATTATGGATGGCGGCGGCGGTGTCCACAGACCTTCTGTCCAAAGGCATTATGCTATCTCTCGAGATCATTCTCAAGCAGTCGCGCATTCGCCGACAGCCTCGCTGGCCTTGATCTTCCCAACAGCCCGCTTCTCGATCCTTGGCGCCTGCTCAGCCTCCGCTGTGGTGGTCTGGCCAGCCCAGATCCGCTTTGGAGTCCTTGGCGGCGCCAAGCTCTTTGATCTTCTCAAGGAAACGACCTGCAGCTCGCCGAGAGTGTAGGCGCCCTTCTCGACTCGTGCTTCAACAAGTGACCTCCTCGCGCTTCTTTCAGAGGGTGGCCTCCACCGAGCCACCTCGCCTCCAATTCCTTCTTGGCGGTCTCGCAGCCGCGACGGCGCCCTTTGCCTCCTCGGAGTGCCCCGCCACTTGATTGCTCGCTGCAAGATCTTCCTCGTAGCTGCCGAGGTTGATCTTCCGCTGCGCCAGCCTAACCTTCTGCGCTGGAGAGCTTCGCCTGGCAAGCCTCTCGCTGCTTCTCGACCTCGCCTTCTCCAAGATGAAGGCCGTGGCGCCTCAGCAAGCTGCCCCTGCTTCGCTATATCCCGAGAGTTTCCTTGTTGGCACGCCGAGCTCCTCCGCTTCTCCATATCAGCTCCCCGCCATGACAAGCGCTTCCCATGACTCCAGCTTAGCTTGTCAGCGCGTAGAGCGACAACAGCTTCTTCAAGAGCTGCTTCTTCAGCTCGCCATCGCTGCTGTTTGGCGCACAACCAGCGACAGCCCAATGGAGGCGAAGCAGCTCCACGTCAAGGTCTCTCCTCGACCGCGCCTGAGCTCGATGCCCATGGAAGCTTGATGAAGACACCTTCACGACCTTCGAGATAGGCGCTGGCTGGGCTCTTCGAGTCCGTGCGGCATCGGTGGCGGGGATCGGCGGTCGGCAGCGCCTGGCGCCTCTCGCGGCCTCAGGCTGCCAAGACAATCACCGACCTCCCCAGCCTCTCAGCCACCGCAGCCTTGGCGGCCTCCTTGTCGGGCGGACCTGGCGGCGCCGGCCTCCTCCTCCATGTTGGCGGTCACATTGTTGCCGCGAAGGCCCTCCGGCCGCAACCTCGCCCCATCGGTTCTCCGCAGATGGATCTGATGATCGAAAAAGAAAAGAACAAGTCAAGCAAATGTTCAAGAGAAGAACAGAAGAGAAAAGACCCAAGGAAATTTTCAGTCAAGAAGATTACCTGCAATGGGATCCGCTGTCGCGTCTCCACCACCGGGGTCGCTGGCGCTGCCCTTGTCGGAGAAGCTCCTTGTCGGAGAGGCCTCCTTGCCGGAGAGCGCCTCCTTGGTGGAGACTTCTCCTTGGCGGCGAGTTGAAGCAAGCAGTAACTCGGAGTGACCTCCGTGCTTCCTCGATTAGGCTGCTCGCTTCCTACATAATTCAACAAGTCGATATCGTTGATGAAAGAGCACCCAAGCACACCTAACCGTAAGAAATGAATCAAATACTTACGCTGGGGCCAGCTGGGGCTGCTCGTTGAAGGGTTGCCGATCCGCAAGGAGTCTCAGACGCGCTCTCCTGCCGCCATTGTGGGAATCATCTCGAGACGACAACCACCGGGTCTTGGCCTCTTCGACGCCCTCCGAGCCAAAGGCCCCAAGAAGGAAAGAGCTCGAATGAAGCAAGTTAAATACAAGACAAAAGTAGTAAATTGAAGAATTACAAGTAGCAGCGACAAGAACTTACTCTTCCTCTTCTTCCTCGGAGCTGAGAGCGGAGAAGTCAAATTCTGCCCGTGCGACGAGCCGGAGGAGTAGGCTCCTCGGGCGCTTGGGGTGCGGGGCCGTGGTTCTGTAAGGCCCCGCCCCATTGCTGTGGCGGCAGAGGCGCCCCCGCTGCAATAAAGTTGCCGCGGTGGAGCGCTGGGCTGGGCGGCGAGGCGGTTGTTGGCCATCTGCCGCCCGCCACTTCTCCGGTCTTATGGAGACGCTTTTCTTGGCGGGGCCGCTGGCTCCTCCCGTGGCAAGCTACTTGACGGCGGAGGGGAGGCGCCCCGCAGGCTCGCCCAGATCGGGCGAGGGCTCGCCTGCCCCTCACCGGGCGAAGCTCTTCTCGGTCGGCAAGGCTTGCCTCCTCGGCTGTTTTCGCCTCGACGGTGAACCCAAACACGCCGGCGGGCGGCAGCTTCGCCGCCCTCCAACCTTGTGGCGCGCGCCGCCATCTCTTGCTTGGTGGTGTTGCGGTGAGCCGCTTCGCCGTCGACACGGATCGGCACTTCTTCCAAGTCATCATAGAACTGCTGCACGACGCCGCCGGGCGGGCTCCTACCAAGTTGAACGGTTCCATGGGAATCGCACAACGGCATCATCGCGCTGGATGCGGTCAAGCGACGAAGTTGTTGCACAAGGGCACGACTCTCGCAACATGAACCACTCAGTAGTGATCTCAGATCAGCTTGAACAGCTCCCGCAAAGATGCCATCTAGCTCCAAGACAAGAAAGTTCCAGCTCAGACCGGGCGCAGCCTCATGATGTCCGCCGCTTTGGAACTCCCAAGCAGGTCTCCTCTCTCCTGCAAGGGCGCAATGCGGCGGCGAAGGAAGTCCGCGCCAACCGCTCCTACGGTAAGCCCGGCGTGTCCGAGGCGCAAGATCCTAGTCACGGTAATCTTCAACTTGGCATCCTCCGCGCCAAGTTGCTCCAATCATTGCCGCCAAGACTATGGGAGTTTGGCAGGCAGTAAAAGGCTGTGGCTCCTCCTCTAAGATCCAACACCGCCAGCTCTCCACTCCTCCCACTTGCCGCGCAGCTCTCCGTCAAGATATGCTTCCTTCTTGCCGATCCCGGAGGTCCATGCAATTCCTCCCAAGCGGCTCTCTCTACGCTGGGCGGAAGTAATGGCGAAGAGTGCGACATTTGGGTGGACTCCCGACAAAGTTCTCGCAGAGGTGTGCGAAACGCCATGGTGAGGACGGCGTTGGGGTGAAATCAAGGAGGCGGAGGCCATATGTGTTCATGACATCGCAAAGAATTGAAAAGGCGGCAGAGCCCGCAGGGAAGAAAAGCGCCAAGAAAGGGTACCATGGAAACCTTCTGACGTGGCAGCGGAGATCACCTCGCGCTGGTGCGCCCGGTCTCCGCCGACTGTAAAAGGTAATACAGCCCCGCAGCTCCTTCCCTGCAAGGGGGATCAAGAGGGCCCGCCTTCCAAGAGGCCATGAGCCGCTGCGCCGGCTGATTTCATGCCTTTCCCTTGTCGGCTTTGAGCCATGAGGGGAGGTGGTGGAGGAGGTCGACGGCGCTGGTAGCACCGTGGCAATGGGGGGGCAGAGCGTTGCTCTCTCTGGGACTTGAGAAGAGGGGGAGCGGCGGTGGTTTTTGATGCTAACACAATGGCAAGTGGGCGCCCTGCCCTGTTCCCCGCTTATAAGGGGGAGAGGGACGGCATGCCCGGCTTTTCCCATTAAAGAAAGCCCCCACGATCTCTCCCACGACGCCACGCCCGAACATGCTGTCTGTGGGGACGTGGTGGGTCCGGCTTTAATAATCATGGATCCAGGCAAGGTGTCGCAGATCGCTTTTGGGCCTGGCCCAACAGAGCTCGGGCGCCGTGTGGCCCAGTGCCCTGGGCTCTGCTGTACTAGAGTAGGGGTACCCTAGTATCCCGAACTCGCACGCACGGACAAATGCAGCACTCCCACGGCAGGGGCTGGCCTGGTGACCGCCATAGTTCTCAGCCGCCCTTTGGAGCCATTCAAGAACAAAGAATCAAGGCCCCGACAAGAGGAGCTTGTCGGGAAGACCACTCAAGGCACGAAGGAATAAGACCCGCAAGAGGAGCTTGCCGAAGGCTTGGTGAGCGATAAACTCCCGAGCCGACAGGATTCTGCCTGCTGCAAGGCGCTTGCCATGCAGGTAACCTCTTCATCTCCGCCCACCATCCGCCAACATGTCGCCACGGGCTTTCCCAGCACGCGGTTCATAGGCTGTGCAGCCAGCGGAGCGGCGATAAGCGGCGCCGACAAGCTACCATCGTGGCAAACGGAGGCGCACTTGACGGTCCTCATAGATCGTTCGCATTTATGTGGACGGACATTTATGGCTTTTGTCCCTTGTCCGCCGAGAGTTAGGTATAGATCATCGTGACACTGTATAAAGCGTGTACCAACCAATGTTTTTACTATTTTACCTTGTCTACTTGCCACTGTGGTGACCCCTTGTGCCTATAAAAGGAGGCCCAAGTGCAACGAGAAAGGGGTTCGCCCAGCTTAGTTCATTCGACTCACTCGAGACCACACTCACTCAAAGCTAGGTTTTGTAGCTCCCATTGCTCCCTAGCAAGAACACAAATAATCAACCAAGCAGCAGAGGAGTATTATCTCCGAGACCTCCGTTGGGTAATCTGCTCGTGCATCGCTCGATCCGCTTTTAGTAATCTCCGCCCGAACCACAAGGGACCAGGTCCTATAGGTGTCCGTGGGCCACGATCAGCTTCCCACATTAATAGCATGGTAATTTGCTTAATATTAATATACTTGGTATTCAAGATATGTGAAACTTTCTTTGAGTGCGTGAATACTAAGAAAAGTTTGATGCTTGATAATTGTTTTGAGATAAGAAGATGGTGATATTAAAGTCATGCTAGTTGGGTGATTATGAATTTAAAGAATGCTTGTGTTGAAGTTAGCAAGTCCCGTAGCATGCACGTATGGTTAAAGTTGTGTAACATATTTGAAACATGAAGTGTACCGGCTTGTGCATCCTTATGAGTGGCGGTCGGGACGAGCGATGGTCTTTTCCTACCAATCTATCCCCTAGGAGCATGCGCAGAGTACTTGATTTTGATTACTTCTAAATTTTGCAATAAGTATATGAGTTCTTTTGACTAATGTTGAGTCCATGGATTATACGACTTTTACCTTTCCGCCTTTGCTAGCCTCTTCGGTACTGCATTGCCCTTTCTCACCTTGAGAGTTGGTGCAAACTCACCGTGCATCCAAACCCCGTGATATTATACGCCTATCACACATAAACCTCCCTATATCTTCCTCAAAACAGCCACCATACCTACCTATTATGGCATTTCCATAGCCATTCCGAGATATATTGTCATGAAACTTTCCACCGCTCTGCTCATCATCATCATGACATACTTTACTTTTGTCATATTGCCATTGCATGATCATGTAGTTGATATCGATTTGTGGCAAAGCCACCATGCATTATTTTTCATACATGTCACTCTTGATTCATTGCACCATCCTGCACACCGCCAAGGCATTCATATAGAGTCATATCTTGTTCTAGTATCGAGTTGTAATCCTTATGTTGTAATCAATAGAAGTGTGATGATCATCATTATTAGAGAATTTCCCAATCAAAAAAAAGAGAAAGGCCAAAAATTAAAAAAAGGAAAGGCCCAAAAAAAGAAATAAAAAGGGCAATGTTACTATCTCTTTTTCCACACTTGTGCTTCAAAGTAGCACCTTGTTCTTTATGTATTGAGTCTCATATATTGTGCTTCAAAGTAGCACCATGTTTTTCATATAGTGAGTCTCATAAGTTGTCTTTTTCATACTATTGGGAATTTTTCATTATAGAACTTGGCTTGCATATTCCTACGATGGGCTTCCTCAAATGCCCTAGGTCTTCGTGAGCAATCAAGTTGGATGCACACCCACTAGTTTTCTTTTGTTGAGCATTTATAGCTCTAGTGCATCCGCTGTATGGCAATCCCTACCCTCATGTTGACATCAATTGATGGGCATCTCCATAGACCGCTGATTATCCTCGCAATGTGAGACTTTCTCCTTTTTTGTCTTCTCCACACAATCCCCATCATCATATTCTATTACACCCATAGTGCTATATCCATGGCTCACGCCATGTATTGCGTGAAGGTTGAAAAAGTTTGAGATTTTTAAGTATGAAACAATTGCTTGGCTTGTCATCGGGGTATAGAAGTTGGGAACATCTTTGTGTGACGAAAATGAAGCATAGCCTAACTATATGATTTTGTAGGATGAACTTTCTTTGCCATGCTATTTTGAGAAGACATGATTACTTTGATTAGTATGCTTGAAGTATTACTATTTCTTTTATCAATATGAACTTTTGTCTTGAATCTTTCGGATCTGAATATTCATACCACAATTAAGAAGATTTACATTGAAATTATGTCAAAGTATCACCCCGCATCAAAAATTCT
Source organism: Aegilops longissima (assembly GCA_021605205.1). Taxonomy (NCBI): domain Eukaryota; kingdom Viridiplantae; phylum Streptophyta; class Magnoliopsida; order Poales; family Poaceae; genus Aegilops; species Aegilops longissima. The sequence continues at coordinate 10,669 of JAHIAM010001361.1, read as the reverse complement.
CTTTATCATTTACCTACCGAGGACAAGGAATTAAGCTTGGGATGCCTGATACGCTCCAACGATCTATAATTTTTGAGTGCTCCATGCTACTTTATCTACTGTTTTGGACTATATTGGGCTTTATTTTCCACTTTTATATTATTATTGGGACTAACCTATTAACCGGAGGCCCAGCCTGTAATTGCTGTTTTTGCCTATTTCAGTGTTTCAAGAAACGAATATCAAACGGAGTCCAAACGGAATGAAACCTTCGGGAACGTGATTTTCTCACCGAACATGATCCAGGGACTTGGACCCTACCCAAGGAACGAAGAGGCGATCACGAGGTTGGGGGCGCCTCAGGGCGTGCCCTCGCCTCAGGCCCCCCTGTTGCTCCACCGACGCATTCTTCCTCCTATATATACCCACGCACTTCAAACGATCGTAACAGGAGCCAAAACCTAATTCCACCGCCAGCAATCTCCTCAGATCCATTCCGGAGGTTCACCGAGGGGGCATCCACCATGGAGGGCTTCTACATTGTTGGAAATATGCCCTAGAGGCAATAATAAAAGTGTTATTATTATATTTCTTTGTTCATGATGATTGTCTTTATTCATGCTATAACTGTATTATCCGGAAATCGTGATACACGGTGAATACATAGACCATAACATGTCCCTAGTGAGCCTCTAGTTGACTAGCTCGTTGGTCAACAGATAGTCATGGTTTCCGACTATGGACATTGGATGTCATTGATAACGGATCACATCATTAGGAGAATGATGTGATGGACAAGACCCAATCCTAAGCATAGCACAAGATCGTAGTTCGCTTTGCTAGAGCTTTTCCAATGTCAAGTATCTCTTCCTTAGACCATGAGATCGTAACTCCCGGATACCGTAAGAGTGCTTTGGTGTACCAAACGCCACAACGAATCGGGTGACTATAAAGGTGCACTACAGTATCTCCGAAAGTGTCTGCTGGTTGACACGGATCGAGATCGGATTTGTCACTCCGCATGACGGAGAGGTATCTCGGCCCACTCGGTAATGCATCATCATAATGAGCTCAAAGTGACTAAGTGGTTAGTCACGGATCATGCATTACGGTACGAGTAAAGTGACTTGCCGGTAACGAGACCGAACAAGGTATTGGGATACCGACGATCGAAGTCTCGCAAGTAACGCATCGATTGACAAAGGGAATTGTATACGGGTTTGATTGAATCTCGACATCGTGGTTCATCCGATGAGATCATCGAGGAGTATGTGGAGCCAACATGGGTATCCAGATCCCGCTGTTGGTTATTGACCGAGAGGCATCTCGGTCATGTTCAGATATCTCCAACCCGTAGGGTCTACACACTTAAGGTTCGTGACGCTTAGGGTTGTAGAGATATTAGTATGCAGTAACCCGAAGTTGTTCGAGTCCCGATGAGATCCCGGACGTCACGAGGAGTTCCGGAATGGTCCGGAGGTAAAGATTTATATATAGGAAGTCCAGCCGCCACCGGAAAGTTTTGGGGTCACTCAGTATTGTACCGACCACCGGAAGGGTCCCGGGTCCACCGGTGGGGCCACCTATCCCGAGGGCCCCATGGGCTGAAGTGGCGGGGAACCAGCCCCGGTGGGCTGGTGCGCCCACCCAAGGGCCCAAGGCGCCTAGGGTTGAAACCCTAGGGGACCGTTGCTTCGAGGGGCATGCGCCTGTTGAAACCCTAGGGGCCGCTGCTCGAGGGGCATGCGCCCCTGGTTGAAACCCTAAGGGGTTGCTGCCTGGGCCGCCGCCCCCCATCTAGATGGGATTCCAAGGGGCATGCGCCTCAGCCCCTATATATAGTGGAGGGAGGAAGGCAGCAAGACCCCGCATCTTGGCACCTCCTTCCCTTGCTACACCTCCTCCTCCCGCAGACGCTACGGCCCCCCGCCGATCCTCGCTGCATCCACCACCACGCCGTCAGGTTGCTGGATCTTCATCAACCTCTCCTTCCCTTGCTGGATCAAGAAGGAGGAGACGCCACGCTGACCGACGCGGTGTTGAACGCGGAGGTGCCGTCTGCTCGCGCTAGGATCTCCGGTGATTGGATCACGACGTACAACTACCTCAACCCCGCTTTTTTGAACGCTCCGCCGCGATCTACAAAGTGGTATGTAGATGCATCTCCCATGACTCGTTGTTTAGATGAACTCATAGATGGATCTTGGTGAAACCGTAGGAAAATTTTTAATTTTCTGCAACGCTCCCCAACAAAGGGCATCATGAGCTAGGTCTATGCGTAGTTCTCTTTGCACGAGTAGAACACAATTTAGTTGTGGGCGGATCTTGTCAACTTACTTGCCGCTACTAATCTTATCTTGCTTCCGCGGTATTGTGGGATGAAGCGCCCGACCAACCTTACACGACGCTTACGTGAGACCGGTTCCACCGACTAACATGCACTAGTTGCATAAGGTGGCTGGCGGGTGTCCGCTCTCCTACTTTAGTTGGAGCGGATTCGATGAAAAGGGTCCTTATGAAGGGTAAATAGAAGTTGACAAGATCACGCCAGGTTATTCGAGGTAAGAAAACGCTTTGCTAGAACCCAATTGCAGCCACGTAAAAGATGCAACAACAATTAGAGGACGCCTAACTTGTTTTTGCAGCAATTGACATGTGATGTGATATGGCCAAGTTGTGATGAATGATGAATGACATATTGTGATGTATGAGATCATGTTCTTGTAATAGGAATCACGACTTGCATGTCGATGAGTATGACAACCGCAGGAGCCATAGGAGTTGTCTTTATTTTTGTATGACCTGCGGTCATTGAAGAACGCCATGTAATTTACTTTACTTTATTGCTAAACGCTGTTAGCCATAGAAGTAGAAGTAGTCGCTGGCGGACAACTTCATGGAGGCACAATGATGGAGATCATGATGATGGAGATCATGGTGTCATGCCGGTGACAAGATGATCATGGAGCCCCAAGATGGAGATCAATGGAGTTTTATGATATTGGCCATATCATGTCACTACTATATAATTGCATGTGATGTTTATTATGTTTATACATCTTGTTTACTTAGAACGACGGTAGTAAATAAGATGATCCTTACAGCAATTTCAAGAAGTGTTCTCCCTAACTGTGCACCGCTATAAAGTTCGTCGCTTCTAAGCACCACGTGATGATCGGGTGTGATGGATTCTTACGCTCACATACAACGGTGTAAGACAGATTTACACACGCAAAACACTTAGGGTTAACTTGACGAGCCTAGCATGTACGACATGGCCTCGAACACGGAGACCGAAGGTCGAACACGAGTCGATAGAAGATACGATCAACATGAGAATGTTCACCGACGATGACTAGTCCGTCTCACGTGATGATCGGACACGCCTAGTCGACTCGGATCGTATCACTTAGATGACTAGAGGGATGTCTAATCTGAGTGGGAGTTCATTGTAATAATTTGATTAGATGAACTTAATTATCATGAACTTAGTCTAAAACTTTTGAATGATATGTCTTGTAGATCAAATGGCCAACGCCATGTCAACTTGAACTTCAACGCTGCCCTAGAGAAAACCAAGCTGAAAGATGACGGCAAGAACTATACGGACGGGTCCGAACTTGAGGATCATCCTCATAGCTGCCAGAAACAATATGTCCTAGAAGGACCGCTAGGTGACGCCCCGTCCCTGCAGAACCAAGACATTATGAATGCTTGGCAGTCTCGGCTCGATGATTACTCCTCGCTCAAGGCGGCATGCTTTACAGCTTAGAACCGGGCTCCAAAAGCGCTTTTGAGCATCACGGAGCATATGAGATGTTCGAGGAGCTGAAACTTGTTTTCCAAGCTCACGCCCGGTCGAGAGATATGACATCTCCGACAAGTTCTACAGTTGTAAGATGGAGGAAAATAGTTCTGCAAGGAGCACATTCTCAAGATGTCCGGGTTGCACAACCGTATGACCCAAATGAATATTAACCTCCCCGATGAGGCGGTCATTGATGAATCCTCCAGCCGCTTCCACCAAGCTACAAGAGCTTTGTGATGAACTACAATATGCAGGGGATGGTAAAGACCATTCCTGAAGTATTCTCTATGCTCAAGTCACCGAGGTTGAAATCAAGAAAGAACATCAAGTGTTGATGGTCAATAAGACCACTAAGTTTAAGAAGGGCAAGGGCAAGAAGAACTTCAAGAAGGACGGCAAGGAGGTTGCCGCTACCTGCAAGCAAGTTGCCGGAAGAAGTCAAAGAATGGACCCAAGCCCGAGACCGAGTGCTTTTATTGCAAGGGAAGGGTCATCGAAGCGGAACTGCCCCAAATACTTAGCGGACAAGAAGGCCGCAACACCAAAGGTATATTTGATATACATGTAATTGATGTGTACCTTACCAAGATCAGAGTAACTCCCGGTATTTGATACCGTGCCGCTGTTCATATTTGTAACTCACAGCAGAGCTGCGAATAAGCGGAGACCGGCGGGACGAGGTGACGATGCGCTGCCGGAATGGTTCCAGAGTCGATGTGATCGCCGCCGCACGCTACCTCTTCATTTACCCACGGATTAGTTATAAACCTTAATAATTGTTATTTGGTGCCAAGTTTGAGCATGAATATTGTATCCGGATCTCGCTTAATGCGAGATGGCTACTCATTTAAACCGAGAATAATGGTTGTTCTATTTATATGAGAGATATGTTTTATGGTCATGTCCGATGGTCAATGGTTTATTCTTAATGAATCTCGAGCGTAGTATTACACATGTTCATAGCGTGAATACCAAAAGATGTAAAGTTGATAACGATAGTCCCACATACTTGTGGCATCGCCGCCTTTGGTCACATTGGTGTCAAGCGCATGAAGAAGCTCCATGCTGATGGACTTTGGAGTCTCTTGATTATGAATCATTTGACACATGCTAACCATGCCTCATGGGCAAGATGACCAAGACTCCATTCTCCGAACAATGGAGCGAGCAACCAACTTGTTGGAAATCATACATACCGATGTGTGCGGTCCAATGAGCGTTGAGGCTCATGGAGGATATCGTTATGTTCTCACTCTCACAGATGACTTGAGTAGATATGGGTATGTCTACTTGATGAAACACAAGTCCGAGACCTTGAAAAGTTCAAGGAATTTCAGAATGAAGTAGAGAATCAACGGACCGAAAGATAAAATTTTACGATCGGATCGTGGAGGAGAATATTTAAGTCACGAATTTGGTACACACTTAAGAAAATGTGGAATCGTTTCACAACTAACGCCACCGAACACCTCAACAGAACGGTGTGTCCGAACGTCAGAATCGCACTCTATTGGATATGGTGCGGTCTATGATGTCTCTTACCGATTTACCGCTATCATTTTGGGGATACGCCTAGAGACAGCTACATTCACTTTAAATAGGGCACCGCCTAAGTCCGCTGAGACGACACCGTATGAATTATGGTTTGGGAAGAAACCTAAGCTGTCGCTTCTAAAAGTTTGGGGATGCGATGCTTATGTCAAGAAACTTCAACCTGAAAAGCTCGAACCCAAGTCGGAAAATGCGCTTTCATAGGATACCCTAAGGAAACCGTAGGGTATACCTTCTACTTAAGATCCGAGGGCAAGATCTTTGTTGCCAAGAACGGATCCTTTCTCGAAAAGAGTTTCTCTCGAAAGAAGTAAGTGGAGGAAAGTAGAACTCGATGAAGTACTACCTCTTGAACAGATAGTAGTGCAGCTCAGAAAATGTTCCTGTGATGCCTACACCAACCAAGAGGAAATTCATGATGATGATCAAGGTACTTCGGATCAAGTTGCTACCGAACTCAGAGGTCCACTAGGACACGCCCGCACTGCAGTGGTACGGCAACCCTGTCTTGGAAATCATGTTGTTAGACAACAATGAACCTTCGAACTATGAAGAAGCGATGGCGGCCCAGATTCCAACAAATGGCTAGAAGCCATGAAGTCCGAGATAGAATCCATGTATGAAAACAAAGTGTGGACTTTGACCGACTTGTTCGATGATCGGCGAGCGATAGAAAACAAATGGATCTTTAAGAGGAAGACGGACGCGATGGTAATGTCACCATCTATAAAGCTCGACTTGTCGCTAAGGGTTATCGGCAAGTTCAAGGGATTGACTACGATGAGACTTTCTCCCGTAGCGAAGCTTAAGTCCGTCTCAATCATGTTAGCAATTGCCGATACTATGATTATGAGATATGGCGATGGACGCCAAAACAGCGCTCCTTAACGGATATCTTAAGGAAGAGCTGTATATGATGCAGCCGGAGGGTTTTGTCGATCCTAAGAACGCTAACAAAGTATGCAAGCTCCAACGATCCATTTATGGGCTGGTGCAAGCATCTCGAGTTAGAACATTCGCTTGATGAGATGATCAAAGCGCTTAGTTTATGCAGACTTATGGAGAAGCTCATGCTACAAGAAAGTGAGTGGGAGCTCAGAGCATTTCTCATATTATATGTAGATGACATACTTGATGGGAAATGATATAGAATTCTTGGACAGCATTAAGGCCTACTTGAATAAGTGTTTTCAATGAAGGACCTTGGAGAAGTTGTTATATATTAGGCATCAAGATCTATAGAGATAGATCGAGACGCCTCATAGGTCTTTCACAAAGCACATACCTTGATAAGATTTTGAAGAAGTTCAAAATGGATCAGTCCAAGAAGGGTTCTTGCTCAGATTGTAAGGTGTGAGATTGAGCTCAGCTCAATGCCCACCACGGCAAAAGATAAAGAAGAGATGAGTGTCATCCCTATGCCTCAGCCATAGGATCTATTATGTATGCCATGCTGTGTACTGCACTGATGTAAACCTTGCCGTAAGTTTGGTAGGAAGGTACCAAAGTAATCCCGCAAGGAACACCGGACAGCGGTCAAGAATATCCTGGCACCGAAAAGGACAAAGGACATGTTTCGCTTATGGAGGTGACGAAGAGCTCGTCAGAACGGGTTACGCCGACGCTTAGCTTCGACACGATCCGATGACTCTAAGTCACAAACCGGATACGTATATGTTGAATGGTGGAGCAAGAAGCTGGTGCAGCTGCAAGCAGAGCGCCGTGGCGGATCTACATGTGAAGCGGAGTACATGGCAGCCTCGGAGGCAGCGATGAAGCAATTTGGGTGAAGGAGTTCATCACCGACCTAGGAGTCATACCCAATGCGTCGGGCCGATCAAACTCTTCTCGTGACAACACCGAGCTATTGCACTTGCCAAGGAGCCCAGGTTTCACAAGAAGACCAGGCACATCAAGCGTTGCCGCTCAACTCCATCCGTGAAAACGCTCAGATGGAGACATAGAAATTTGCAAAGTACATACGGATCTGAATGTCGCAGATCCGCTGACTAAACCTCTCTCATGAAAGCAAAACATGATCAACACCGTAACTCTATGGGTGTTCGATTCATCACAATGTAACTAGATTATTGACTCTAGTGCAAGTGGGAGACTGTTGGAAATATGCCCTAGAGGCAATAATAAAAGTGTTATTATTATATTTCTTTGTTCATGATGATTGTCTTTATTCATGCTATAATCAGTATTATCCGGAAATCGTGATACACGTGTGAATACATAGACCATAACATGTCCCTAGTGAGCCTCTAGTTGACTAGCTCGTTGGTCAACAGATAGTCATGGTTTCGACTATGGACATTGGATGTCATTGATAACGGATCACATCATTAGGAGAATGATGTGATGGACAAGACCCAATCCTAAGCATAGCACAAGATCGTAGTTCGCTTTGCTAGAGCTTTTCCAATGTCAAGTATCTCTTCCTTAGACCATGAGATCGTAACTCCCGGATACCGTAAGAGTGCTTTGGTGTACCAAACGCCACAACGAATCGGGTGACTATAAAGGTGCACTACAGTATCTCCGAAAGTGTCTGCTGGTTGACACGGATCGAGATCGATTTGTCACCCGCATGACGGAGAGGTATCTCGGCCCACTCGGTAATGCATCATCATAATGAGCTCAAAGTGACTAAGTGGTTAGTCACGGATCATGCATTACGGTACGAGTAAAGTGACTTGCCGGTAACGAGACCGAACAAGGTATTGGGATACCGACGATCGAAGTCTCGCAAGTAACGCATCGATTGACAAAGGGAATTGTATACGGGTTTGATTGAATCTCGACATCGTGGTTCATCCGATGAGATCATCGAGGAGTATGTGGAGCCAACATGGGTATCCAGATCCCGCTGTTGGTTATTGACCGAGAGGCATCTCGGTCATGTTCAGATATCTCCCAACCCGTAGGGTCTACACACTTAAGGTTCGTGACGCTTAGGGTTGTAGAGATATTAGTATGCAGAACCCGAAGTTGTTCGAGTCCCGATGAGATCCCTGACGTCACGAGGAGTTCCGGAATGGTCCGGAGGTAAAGATTTATATATAGGAAGTCCAGCCGCCACCGGAAAGTTTTGGGGTCACTGATTGTACCGGACCACCGGAAGGGTCCCGGGTCCACCGGTGGGGCCACCTATCCCGGAGGGCCCCATGGGCTGAAGTGGCGGGGAACCAGCCCCGGTGGGCTGGTGCGCCCACCCAAGGGCCCAAGGCGCCTAGGGTTGGGGGACCTAGGGGACCGTTGCTTCGAGGGGCATGCGCCTCGTTGAAACCCTAGGGGCCGTTGCTCTCGAGGGGCATGCGCCCCGGTTGAAACCCTAAGGGGTGCTGTCGGGCCGCCGCCCCATCTAGATGGGATTCCAAGGGCATGCGCCTCAGCCCCTATATATAGTGGAGGGAGGAAGGGCAGCAAGACCCCGCATCTTGGCACCTCCTTCCCTTGCTACACCTCCTCCTCCCGCAGACGCTACGGCCCTCGCCGGATCCTCGCTGCATCCACCACCACGCCGTCAGGTTGCTGGATCTTCATCAACCTCTCCTTCCCTTGCTGGATCAAGAAGGAGGAGACGCCACGCTGACCGCACGTGTGTTGAACGCGGAGGTGCCGTCTGCTCGGCGCTAGGATCTCCGGTGATTGGATCACGACGTACAACTACCTCAACCCCGCTTTTTTGAACGCTTCCGCCGCGATCTACAAAGTGGTATGTAGATGCATCTCCCATGACTCGCTGCTTAGATGAACTCATAGATGGATCTTGGTGAAACCGTAGGAAAAATTTTAATTTTCTCGCAACGCTCCCCAACAATGACTCTAATATCACCATCTTCATATCTGAAACAATTATCAAGCATCAAACTTTTCTTAGTATTCAACGACTCAAAAGAAAGTTTTACAAATCTTGAATAGCAAGCATATTATTATTTTTAAGCAAATTACCATGCTTTTTAAGACTCTCAAAATAATCTAAGTGAAGCATGAGAGATCAATAGTTTCTATAAAACAAATCCACCACCGCGCTCTAAAGGATATAAGGAAGCATTAGAGCAAAACTATATATCTCAAAAGATATAAGTGAAGCACATAGACTATTCTATGAAATTCCAATTCATGTATGGCTCTCTCAAAAGGTGTGTACAACAAGGATGATTGTGGTAAACTAGAAAGCAAAGACTCAAATAATACAAGACGCCCAAGCAAAACACATATCATGTGGTGAATAAAAATAGCTCCAAGTAAAGTTACCGATGGAAGTAGATTTAAAGAGGGATGCCTTCCAGGGGCATCCCCAAGCTTTGAATTTTTGGTGTCCCAGATTATATTGGGGTGCCATGGGCATCCCAAGCTTAGGCTCTTGCTACTCCTTGTTCCATAATCCATCAAAAGATTTCACCAAAACTTGAAAACTTCACAACACAAAACTCAACAGTAAATCTCGTGAGTCTATAGCTGTAAAGAAAACAAAAGACCACTTCAAGGTACTGTAATGAACTCATTCTTTATTTATATTGGTGTTAAACCTACTGTATTACAACTTCTCTATGGTTTATAAACTATTTTACTCGCCATAGATTCATCAAAATAAGCAAATTTAACACACGAAAAACAGAATCTATCAAAAATAGAACACTCTATAGTAATCTGTAGCTAACGCAAACTTCTGGAACTCCAAAAAATCTGCCAAAATAGGACGACCTAGAAAATTTGTGTATTGATCAGAAGCAATTAGAATCACTATTTTATCACGTTCTGGTGATTTTAAATACTTGTTTTCGTGAACAGAAAGTTTCTGGAAATTACAGCAAGATCAAATAACTATCATCCAAGAAGATCCTATAGGTTTAGCTTGGCACAAACACTAATTAAAAAATAATACCACATCTCAACAGAAGGTAGATGGATTATTTATTCCAAAACAGAAGAAAAGCAAAAAAATCTAGAAATAAAATTGGGTTGCTCCCAACAAGCGCTATCGCTTAACGCTCTTAGCTAGGCATAAAAGCAAGGATAGATCTAGGTATTGCCATCTTTGGTAGGCAATCCATAAGTGGCTCTCATTATAGATTCATATGGTAATTTTATTTTCTTTCTAGGGAAGTGTTCCATGCCTTTCTTTTAATGGAAATTGAATCTAATATTCCCTTCCTTCATATCAATAATTGCACCAATCGTCTAAGGAAAGGTCTACCAAGAATAATAGGACAAGAAGGATTGCAATCTATATCAAGAACGATAAAATCTACGGGCACATAATTCCTATTTGCAACAATAAGAACATCATTAATTCTTCCCATAGGTTTCTTAATAGTGGAA
>JAHIAM010001360.1:0-45853 GCA_021605205.1 Aegilops longissima | reverse complement strand
AATGGGGGAGGCATGGGGATGGGGGCCGGGCGGGCCACCATGCATGCTAGATTGTTCAGACTTATTCCTTTTTAATTGTGAGCAATGAGGTTGGAGATAATGATGTGGAGAGAGGTGCGGGTTCTTTTGTAAAATTATCATAGTTTGCTTTCTATCCGATATAGATCATCGGTCTATATTACAAGATGGCAAGCACACCATCATCCCCTCGTTTTTTATAAAATACAGATATAAGTTTGCTGACTACTAAAGTAAAGTGGAATCTGTCCATGTTATGCAAGTAAATAAAGGTGATTGTTTATCATACTGGTAAGGTTGGATGAAGGTGGTAGGAACAAATGCTCGCCTAGAGCATGTGTGTGAGATGGAGTCTTAGTGGTGTGTGTGGGTGTGTGTGTGGAGAGAGATGGAGTCTTAGTTTGTGTGTGTGTGTGAGAGAGAGAGGAGAGTTCTAAGTGTGTGTGGGGGAGGGGTGTGTGTTTGTGTGTGTGTGAGAGAGAGAGATGGAGTCTTAGTGTGTGTGTGTGTGGGGGGTGCTGTGTGCGTGGTGCGTGTGTGTGTGTGTGTTTGTGTGTGTGTGTTGGGGTCCTCTGTGGGGATGTAATTTAAGTGTGCATGGCTTCATCATAGAGAGGTGATGTTATGGCGAGGCCACCAACGATGGGGTGCAGAGAGAAAATGCCCGTAGAGGGAAGAGAAGGTGCGCGGCGTGAGAGGAGTCGACATCGAGAGAACGTGTTTGTTCGAGAGACACCGAGGAAGACTACTATATATCGATGGTGCATGTGGCGAGAATTAAACAAAGGGATGGTCTTATTGGTTTTGGGATATAGGGGAAGAGTGAGAGGCGCGGGGGGTAGCTAGAAGGAGATTGTTAAGTGTGAGTGTGTGTTTTGCCCATCCAGGAAGTTATGTGCACAAAGAGGAGAACGATTCGATGTGGCGTTAGGATTGAGGTAATTAACTACGTATGGAGACATAGAGACCTTGAGCGTGCATGTGTGAGAGGTATACATGTATCGTGGATGTGGTGTTTGCTGCATGATCAGATAAAAGAAAGAAGACATAAGTCATAAGATCAACGACATGGGAGAGGCGGATCGGTATGACAATATGCATGCATGTGAGAATGCGGGAAGAAGGCCCGACAATTGAGCATGTGTTTTTGTCTTTAAGAGATAGTGGCGTGGGCTGGAGCATGCATCTATGGCGGCGAGGGGGTGGGCACGATTGTGCAAAAGAGATCAACCTATAAATGCATATGTATGGAGAGACATATATAGTGTGGTGATAGGAAGCAAGACTCCGTGCGAGAAAGAAATGTTGGGAGAAACTACAGATGATCTGAGAGATGGAGATGCTAGCTAGAGGGACATCCGTTAGTTTGGGTGTTGGAGATGACCGCGGGTGGTTCAAAGGGTGAAGTTATATGTGTGTGAGAGGGCACTTGACTGCATGTAGAGAGAAACATATGTAGTGTGGTGATAGGAATCAAGAGTGAGGCGAGAAAGAAGGTTGATGGAGAAACAGATAAATAGAAAGATAAAGATGCTAGCTAGTGTGTTAGAGATAGGAGTCGAGTGGATCGAAGGCTGGGTTATGGGTGTGAGAGAGATGAGAGGGTGCATGTGAGTCACATACAAACAGATATCAGAGAGAAATGAGATCCAGAGAGAGGAGTTTGTGTCCTAGAGAGAAAGATATTTCACAAGGTGATAGCTAGAGAGACATATGAGGGAACACAAGATATCTCTAGGGAGAGGGTGTGTTTGAGCGACATACAAGAGAACAATGGAGAAATATGAGACCCGGAGCAGAGTTTGTGTTTGTGTGTGAGAAAGAGATATTGAAGAGGAAGAGTCGGGGTTCTCATATCTAAGGAAGCGAAAGACATCTCTATGAGGGGTGCGAGTGGCACACATGGGAATAGTTGAGAGAAATGAGACCCGGGAGACAAAGGTTTGTGTTTGTGTGAGAGAAAGAGATTCCACATGGAGAATCATAGCTAGAGACACGCGGGGAGCAGATATACTTAGAGAGAGATAGAGTGATGAAGGTCGAGGAGAGAGTCAGGGTGTTACGAAGATAAAAGATCATTGTCGACATACGGTGCAGAGAGATGCCGAGAGGCGATGAAGCGTATAGGTCGGAGAGATAGTCCTATATAAGCATGAGTGATAGCTATATGAGGCGAATATCGGAAAAGGATTCAAATATTTAAACGGAGATCACGACATCGATAATATCATAACGCAAATTGGTGTATCAAACATGCATATTCATTTGAATTTGGGCACACGTGTAATGTTATATAGTTTATCAATATTGGTGATCCATAGATTCTTCAATTACAAACAATGCATGGTTTATATGCAATTAATGTCTAAACGGGATTAACTATATTTGCGTGTTGAAACACATTATACATGTTTGAGAAGTTAAAAACCGCATGAAACACACATTAATTGGAGAAGTTAGCGAGGAATGCATACATTGGATTTCAACATAAAGTGGTTTCAAATATTTGAAAATCCAAATTGATGGATACAACCTTATGAATCTGAGATCATGCCATTTGTAAACCATATTTATGTATAAATGGTGTTGGCTTTTGAAAGTATATAAAAAAATGATGTATATAGAATGTAATTCCAATTGAAAATGGATCCCCTAAAAAAATAGTAGAATACAAACGGGATTGAATTGAGTTACGTAAACGGCCTTGCAAAATTTGAAGAAGGGGAAAGTCGAAACCCCGCCAAACCAAAATCTGCGAGATGGAAATCACTACCCCTATCCCTGCCACGCAAAGCCTATCTCTTATTTCTATAGGTTTTAGGGGGGTTTTAATTCACCCAAACTGACGTAACCCCTCAGGATTCATACGGGCCCAAAAACACAGGTGCCCTCCCAAATACTCCTCCCGATTCATATTCATACCGGGGGCCAAAAACAAACTCTATGGCAAATATTCTGTATCGAGATTACCGCCTATCCCCAACCGACTAATGTTGTGTGATGTAGTAGAAATTTGAAACGGGGCTAAGTTTGTAAATTTCCGATTTGAGACAACCCCAATACATGGTTCCCCCTTCCTCTCTACCTCCTTTTCCCCATTAGACTGTCCCAAAACACCTCTCCACCCCACCCTCCTCCGTCCGCCTCCCCACCCCATCCACGCCGCCACCCCATCCACCGCGCCCTCCTCCACCATGCGAGTGATACCCACCCGCCGCCATTACAAGAGATCGACCTTCTCATTCCACGGACCGGGATCCTTGCATCCCGCCCTCGCCATCCCCGCCGTCCACCTTGGGCCGCTCCCGACGCCTGCCCCGTGCCCCGCCCCATCGTACCCTCCTAGATCTGCTTCCACACGCCGACCATCCTACCGCGTCGCAAATTCTCCAGAAATCTGCCCCCTTAGGCGGTATTTTCAATTGCCAACTTATTTTGGAAGAAAAAGATCCCCCGCTTTACTCGATTTCTTGTCTTGGTTTGGGTTTTTGTCCGGTTTGCACCTTCAGATCCCCATGGCACGCCCACTATACTCCCAATGCTTATGGTTTTCCCTTTATATTCCACACTAGTTAAATCACGGAACTAAATTTCAAAATTGGGTTGATTTTGAGCCGGAGTTCGGGGCGATCAAGGGCTCGGGTGGTTGGGGGCCTCCAAAAAGAAAACTTGCCGGGGTGGGGGGTGGGGTTTGGGGGGAACCGGATGGGGGGGTGGTCCCCGAGCCCGCGGTGTTCAAGGGAAGAATTAAGAGCGAGGAAGAAGGGTTAGGAGCGGGATCTTCATCCAACCCCAAATGGGGAGAGAAGCTGGAGTTCATTCTTAATGGCTCGTTCATCTTGGTGGGCCCGCAACCAACATTTTATTATCCAAAATCTCTTGCTCTTCTTTACCATGTTCGATAGTGCTGGCTTTCAGGATCGATGGCTTTCAATTACTAGCGCAATACAACACCGTATTTTCAAGCCGTTCCACTTTCCCGATTTATATATGGTTATTGTACCCCTTATGTACACTATATCTGTGTTGTTGTGTGCTCTTTTATCATGGTTTGGCAATAAACTCTTCAGATATTATGAACCTATCATCCGACTATCCTTATGGAGCCTATTTTTGTGTACTTGTGGATTATATAAATACCACGATATTACAACACAATGAGCTCTCTCTTAATCCGGATAGCACATAAGTGTTTTGGGCGCCTATATTAGAATATCATCCATTACAAAGATAATCTCACAACTATTTATTTTTCATGGTTCTCGATATTATCCAATTCGGGAATATCGAATCCCGTCGAAGAATATTGTGGAACCTAATGACTTAAAAATTGGCACCAAGGCATTGGTGCCATTGAAGAATGAAACTTCGCCCCCCACGTTGATTCTTGTTGAATATCATCCTTGACTATTCTAACCTCGGAGTCAAAGGGATGGCCTTCCGTTCACCCATCAAAGGTGCCTGTTCTAATTTGGAAGGTTTTATTGATTGGCGTATCTTGCATATGTTGTTTGCATTTCTTCTACTTTGTTGCCCAACCATTGCTTGTTTACTCATCATTTCGAGATGCCATCCCATTTATCAATACATATTCCATCTCTCATACCATGTTTTTCCACCAAATGTTGTTCTTGTATGACATCAAAAGGAAGAGGGTGATTGCCGAACCCAAGGAGCACCAAAAGTCCTTGAAAACGGGGGTGCCGGAGAAATCGACAACGCCCCTTATATTGGTGTACAACCGGACACAAAACATAGGACCGACTCAGAGCGACCCATACTTCACTTGCCACACCACTACCCCACCACCGACCTGCACTCCAAAAAAGGTATACCGATTTCATTTGCATAGCACCATGACCAGAAAAAACCCCTCCCAAAAAGTACAAAGAAGTCCACCGGTAAGACCTATCCCAAGAGAGCGGCCAATTCCTAATTGGAACCCCATTCCATTTATTCCCAGTTTAAAAAAATGCTTTCAATGTTGTTGGGACTACGATATATTCCCATCATGGGAAGATTATAGTGAAGACAAACACCATTTTCACATCTTCCCGCCAACTTACGGTAAGTGCTATTATTCATGGTTATTATTTTCTTTTCGCTGATCGAACACATCAATGATTTACATTACATTGTTGTAACTAGGTGAGGTCAATCGATAGTCATGACAGAAAGCTTGCTTGTGCTTTTCAAGGAAGCATTGCAGCAAGGTGTTACCCGGGAAATCACACTTTGATGGAAGTCTATAAACAATTTGTGAAGTCTCCGTAAATTTAGAAGACATTGAATGGAAAAACCTTGTTATGCTGTCTCGTCCGGATGAGGTTGCTTGAAATCCAACAATTTGAACTTCTACTTTTCGCATGTGCCTTCGGATCTTTTTGCGGAAATTCTCAAAAAAATTCGTTTGAAAAGAACGAGGATTCCAAATATGCTGCTCCTTTGCTCTTGTTAGTACATGTTGTCCTACACTGATTCATACATACCGTTCATTATGTGACGGTATGCATGATAGCTTTTATCAATTGTTGCCCAAATTATCGATCTTATGAATGGTTACATTAGTGTAGAATATATCCAATGCCAATGAATTTTTTAGCTTTGCATTGTTCTTTAAGCATTTGTCCTTTATCGGTACTTATATTGAGTAGTTGTTCATGTACCATCACTGACTTATTTTCCTTTGCCTCCATTTTCTAACATCGATCTATATTTACTCTTACCATAAGGTTGGTTAAAAGTTTAGTTTGGCATTGCTCTTGGTGTGCCTTTTTCCGTTCGTACATTTTATAGCTACTTGGTTATGTAGCATCACTTCATCTTATCTTAAATATTCTCCATTTTTTATATTATCACATCTATATTTACTCTTAACAAAATGTAGAATAAAGGGAATGCTTATGAAGAACATTCTGCTAAACTTTTGCCCCCCATCAAATGGCAAGGGCTTTATAAGCCTTCTTCACCAGAATTAAGTTTGTCCTTCTCAAGCCTTCAAACTTTGTTGTATATTTGGTTAGGCATGCCAAAACTGTTTATTTTTGGTGTTTCATCAAATTGCATGTTTAAAGTTTATTATGTAGTTCATAAACAAAAGTTTGTCCTTCTCAATTTAAGTTTTTTTACAACCAAGTTCCTTCTTCATACCATTAAATTAAACTATCGAGCAAGTGATCTTTTTGCCGCATGTATGTTTCTTCATCCAATAAAGGGTGTGGTGAACCTACCCACTCAAAACAATGTCATATTCGCAATGTCTTAACTATGAACAATGTCATATCACCCAAAAAATTTTCCCTCTAAAATATTGTTTGAAATGGATGTATCTAGATTATTTTAGTTCTAGACACATCCATTTTGATGACAATAATTCGACGAATATTATTTAAACCGCTCTTTATTTCCAATTTGAAATGGGATAAATTGACAAACACTAACCATTGATACTTATGGTTCTTGATCCGAATCCGGGGTGTGGAAGCTGTAACCCTTCACAATGTCATTTCCGCCATGTCTTGACCAAAATACCATATTGTTTTAATCATTTTAAAATGTCACTTTATTTCGGAAATGTGATGAATTTTCGATGATACTTTTATTGCAAAACCTGCATATTCCCTTGTTTATCTTTCAGTGAGGAGGATATAATGTTGAAAAAGGACCTCATCATCTTTCCACTTGCTGATAAAAGGGCTAACCTTTCTTGAACTCTATTGAAGTTTTCGATTTTGTATATTATTTTGTCGGATGTTTATTTGCTGTGGCATCTTTGATGCCCAAAGGTATGTAATCTTGTCGCTTATCATTTGGCAACTTTGATGCCCAAAGGATGTAATATGCCGTAATTTCTTTATTGTATAGTCTAGGTTTTTTCTTATTCACGATGCTGCTTATTTTTTTATATATATCCCGTTTAAAAACGAAACCGTAAAATTACGACATAATCGCCCCATGCAATCCGATGTATGATCCGCATCATGGTCCTCGCAAACCCCCCTAGTAGATTGCCGAAACAAATGGGCTTTTAAGAGGTAGAAGTAGGCTAACTAAACATGTCGAATACCACGGCCCAGACCCGAATGGATGCCCATGATTTGCGAATCAATTCAGGGCTTTAACGAAAGTTGTTCGGTCCTTTTTGGCCCAATCAGATTCGGTAAACGGGCGGATCAAACCGGCCGTTTAGGCCCAACTATATGCGGGCTTTTAACATGCCAAAATTAATATAGGGGAATGTTAAATGGGCCCTTAAAGCCGAAATAATATGGGCAATTACTAAATGGGTTTGAAGGGGCCCAAAAGCATTGGCCCAAACGGTAACTGATATGGGCCATATTGAGCCCAAAGCCTCTTAAAGGCGGACCTGATCGGGCCGTGATTTGGCCCGAAAGGGGAGGCTTTAAACGGGCGGATCTTATATGGGCCATTATTGGCCTGAACATGGTAGGCCATTAATGGACCGGATCAAATATGGGCAAAGATTTGGCCCAAAACATGGCAGCGCTAATGGGCCGCCTACTAGGGTCCTCAAAATCTTGTGGGTTTATACCATGGGCGTGCCCATTAATGCCGCGAAATATCGTGGGTTTTGCTTGCCGCCCATTATGATCCGCAAGAATTTTGTGGGTTTTACCGACCGCCCATTATGGCACAAAAGTCTTAGGGCCTTTACTGGTCGGGCCTAATATGGCCCGCAAATCTTGTGGGCCTTTAGTTGGGCCAGCCCATTATAGTCCGCAAAATTCGTGGGTTTTAATCGGGCCGCCCATTATGGCCCGCAAAATCTGTGGGTTTTAGTTGGGCCGCCCATTTAAACTTGATGGGTCGTACACGGTCGACGTATCATAGGCGCTCTCATTCAATGAGTGGATGACATCCGTCCCAACGATGAGCCGACACGTGTTTCCTCCACCAATGATGATTTTACACGGGAAATTTCCGATTGGTCGGGCTGTTAACGGGTTATCGGATCCAAAATCCGACCCGATAGCTTAACGGCGCTTCCGCTACGGTGGATGCCACGGTCGGTCACCCTTGACGAAAGCACTTCGGACGCCGATTTATCGTCATGGAAGTGGACACTCGGATGATAATTTTGGTAATGTCATGGAACACTTCTACGACATGAAGTGTATGACTATCTTGATTCTCTATAAATTTGTCATGGATGTACATGCATGACAAAAACGCGACCTCATCGGACAAACATGTATCATCACGGAAGTGTATTTTTGTAGTGAAGCATGATAACCCACACTTGGGGGATACATATGTGGAATACTCGCAGTTTATGACTAGTGATTGAGATGAACAACCTCGGATTTCTTTAAGCTTGTGACATTCATATTGAAGCAAGTCTTAATCACTATATGTTCCCATTTAAGACTTGGGGCTACAAGTGATATGCATATAAGAGGTATATTTTAAGCTTGATGTTAACAACGATTATGACCCTGTGCCATCAATATTTATAAACCGCAAATTTGAATGATAAACCGCAAGTTTTACATCTTTAAGCCTGAAAATCGATGAGTATTTCAAGACCAATATTTTTGTTAAGCATTGGGAGCTGAATCAAATGATTATTCTTCACATTATTTCTCCGTGAGAAACCAATGTCAAGAACTGGTATGAAGCTGGTCTATTGACCCGGATTTTCTAGAAGAAGGAAATGACAAAGACTTAAGGGTGATCAGATCGCTTTAACATGGATAAATCCAAATTAGATCTGGGGCTAATGTCGAGGATATACCTCTGCATGACCCGACCGAGTTATAACCTGCCGGGACTTGGTAAACCGCGCGATGCTTAAGATAGATGGTTAAGGCGCATGCTAAGACAGATGGTTAAGGTAGACAGCTAAGATGATGTTCACGTGATGTTAAACCAAATGGTAAACCGGCAAAGGCTAAACCAGCAGGCATGTAGTCGCTGGGTTAATAAGCCCGAGACGTTAAGAAGACCAAGACGTTAGAAGCCCGCCTCCGGTTTGTATACCGGGCTTATTTGGTGGGGTGTTTTGTTGACGATGTAGGCTATTGGGCCGTTTCCGCCCAGATAGCTCGTCTCGCACTGCAGGTAGTAGCGTCAGGCGTGGCGCCTCGGTTTAGTCCCACCTCGCTAGTCGAGGGGCTCCGGACCTGTTTATAAGCCGCAACCACGCCACCACGAACCTCCGAACACCTTACTGAAGGCTATACCGGCGCCGCTCTCTCTCTCTCGACCAGGCCCCGGGTCATGGTCTCAATGCCAGCGGATTACTAGGATTCAAGGGCTCGAGTTCAAGTATCTAGCATTGTCGTGGCTCGCACGACCTTGGGCGGTCAATTTTTTGTTTGTTTGAATCTAGTACTTGACCTCCAAGAATTTGGACTAATTCTTTGTTCTAGTTCTTGTTAGTTTTGTGTGAGTGTAATCTTTTTCATTTGAGTTTTTGCCTTCTTTTTGTGTTTGTTTTGTGATTATTCTCAAGTGTCTTCGTGTCATTTTCGAACTATGATACTTGCGTAGACTGAGTTGTACCGATAGTGCATTCATAGTAGCGCCTTTTGACTGATGCTTCTTTGTACTTTTTATTGTAGTAAGTATGTAATGTCCGATCAAGTGTATCGAGTTGTGCTGACATGGAACAACGTTGTGTGATTAGTTGCATCATAACTAGTACTTTAGAGCAACGACAACGCTCCATTCGTAAGCTACTTTTCAATTTTGAAATGATGGATTAACAACATACGGTTACCAAACCAAACTTATATAATGAGATAAGCAAAACATTGTACTTGATGACATAACTAAACTTGTTCAAACATGACAAGCACGACATAATCATACCTGGTTCAACCCAACAAAAGCAAACTACTAATTTGAAACAACAAGATAAAAGGCAAGCACAAGCGGAAGTAAAACGAAGGCATGCTCGATGTATCTTCATCCCGAAAAGGGCAATAGGGTGGTCGAAGTTGTTAGCCTCCCGCTCTTTCGCAAATTCAACCATCTGTGATGTAGTCGATCATGAACCATGACTTGTACGCGGCGACGATCTACTCCCTCACAGATCGATGAGGTTGTCGGCAGCTTGTCCCCCACGCTTTGTAGTCTTCCCGTGTTGATCTTGTTCTTCATGCCTTTGTAGAATGGGTGGATGACGCTGGCTGCAACATCACCAAGGAGTCGACTTTTCCGGTGTATGGAACTCTCCAGCTTGCGCTGAATGTCGATGAACTTGTTGGGGTTGATTCCATACCGACAACTTCAGCTTTCTTTTTGTCGCTTTCAATGTGAAACCGCAAATGTGAACAACTTGTCATGTCGCAAAGATGTCGGTCAGCGCTGGGCCTGCAAGCAAGGCAGACATTTTGAATATTAGTATTACTTTGATGTTTGAATTATCCATTTTGTTTTGTTTTACAAGTGATGAATCCATGAAGTAGTTGTTTATGTAGGATAAACAATGGATGAATGCACTTCAAAAACTAGTAAAGAAAGTTCTGAAATTAAATTAAGTACATCATGTTATTCTTCTTCTTGGATTATACATAGTTTCACCAATGTTGTATGTTCTCGCATTGGTACTAGTTTAGTCTACTTTTTGTTGAAATAGGATAATGTAACCAAAGGCTTCACTAAGTTCTTAGTTTATTTTCACTTAAAATAACATTACATCAAATTCGAAAATACTTCACTACATCAAGTTCGTGAAATATTTTTTAATACATTGAGTACATAGACTACTCTATTGTATCAACTTCATAAACTACACTAGTCGATCAACTTCAGAATTTAATCTTCCGCAAGATTTTCCAAATAGTAATCCAAAGGCATCAGGTTCAAAAATACATTGATAGTATATCTACTTGAGAAATTGCGTAGTGCATCCACTTTTCACAAACCACACTAGTACATCTAGTTGGGAAACAAGTGTGATTAAATTTCGTGATACAGATTAATAAACAGATAAACCATATGCAGTGGCAAATGAGTAGGATTGCTCACCATTTTGTGGTCATGTGATGTGGTACACCAAGCAGAGTTCGCCGACGACAATCGCAGGATCGCCGCCATCCGGGAGGTTCATCTGGTGTAGTGCACACCAACGCCGACGATCCCACGAAACCTGCCGCCAAGCTTCTCCAGAGCTCGGAGATCACCTCGCCGGCCTTGTCTGGTTCATTGGTGCGACGATCTCCACGCCTCCTTGCCGTAGCTCAACCCCTTGAGCTGCTCGTGTAGTCGCGCTTCACGGGACTTTAATGTCGACGAGGTTGTTCTCTTGTCCGACGCTTCGCATGCCGACGCTTAGCGGACGGTTCCTCCATGGCCCCGCGACTTTGGGCTTTGGAGAGATGGAGGTTTGTGTGCGTGGAAATGGAAGCGCAATGGTGGTTTATGAACGAGGAGAGATGGAAGACAATGGGGTATTTTTTTCAGGCGCCGACGGTGGTGTGTGGGAGGCGGTTCGTCGGGGCGTGTAGTGGTGTTGTATGGGGTCTCCGCTTGCAAGGTTGTGGCAACCGCCAAAGGTGGCGCGGGTGGTGGCGCCGAAGAACTAACCGTCCAATTTAAATGGTTTGTACTGTTGAACCGACTAGTCTTGTCAAGTTGTATTTATGACCGCAAAATCCCACTTGCACGCTCTCGCGGTGGTGATGATGGCATTTTACTATGGCAACCGATTCGATAGTCAAGCGGTACTTATCACCGCTTCTCCCACTTGCACGGTTCACGGTGTTGGTGGAGGTCTGAACTCCTCTACCGCCATACCGGATCGGTGATTGAAGTGTAATTGAATGTACCAATTACCAGCGAGACTATGTGGGTGCTAATGTTTTTAAAACAATTTTATTTTTAAGGATTGTTTATATCAAGATAACCGTGAGTATTTTTTAAGATAAATTAGATTTTCACCAAGACAGATGTATTATATTCAGATTTTGCTTGAGGTAATTATTTTTATGTACTGATGGTCTTTCCGAATTGGGACTGGCAGAGTAGGCATAACTTTGTTTTTTCAAACGATTTTTTTTCAATGCTCACCGTGTGTTTGTTATTACTATGCCTTTGTAATCGCCGAGAGTTATCAAGATCGATGTAATACAAGAGTTTAAATTTTTCCTTGACATTTTTTTCCGGAGTTACCGTTCACATGAGCGCTTTAGGCCGATATATCAAGATAAGTTTTTTCAATTTTATTTTGATCTGATTCAAAAGGATTATCAAATGGTTTAAATAATAATGTCACCGCTTCACGGCACAAATCAGAAATTATATCAGACTGTGTGTACTCGCCTTGTATCGATTTAATGAGAGTTATCAAGATCGATGTGCTACAAGAGTTTAAAATTTTCCTTGACATATTTTTTCCTTGAGTTAATGGGTTCACGAGAGCTTCCGCCGGATATATCAGATAAGTTTTTCAAATGTATTTCATGACTGCATTCACAATGATTATCAAATGGTTTACATAATAATGTCACCGCTTGGGCACAAATCATAAACTAAAAAATAACTTTAGTTCGATAGAGAAATCGATGATAAAGCTAAATAAGTTTTGGTAACGATGTGTTTTGTGAAATGCTTCCTCATTGTGTGCCGATGCAACCGAGACTACAAGGTTATTTTTTAGTTGACGCAGAGAAACCCACTATGTATTGTTCAGCCTTGAGCTTCTCCTAACTGTCCACGAATGTTGTGCCTTGCCGGTGCTCTTTCCGTGTTTAGCCTTGGCAGCTTCATTGTCGCTTCAGCTTCGCCTCATTAATCCACATCTTCATTGTCTTCGCTCGATGGCGGTCATTGTCATCAAACTCTTCTTCTTCATCGCTCTTCATTTGATTGCTTGGAACTTTGTACGCTGTTCTGCTTATGTTCAACTCCATCGACCTCCTTGCCCACTTTGCACGCAAGGGCATTATGTTCTGTTGGCTCGCCACACTTTGCGAAGTGTAGCTGTTATGTGTCTTGTCTCCATTGGTAGAAATGGGTGGCTCCAATCTACTTGTTCTTGCCGACAGCATCCGTATGGAGGGCATGTGCGTAGTTATGGTTGCTCACGACTTGCAGAATCCGCGATGCCCTTACCCCGAGGGTGTGCCCCGAGCCAAATTGCACGCTACCGATGGGGCGTATGTTTTTGGTTGTTGCCAGCAGCTTCGCCGCTATGCCTTTGCTCTTCCTCCCTTTGTGTTTGAGAATATTGGGGTTTAATCCCTTTCCTCTGCCGCTGGTAGGATGTGCTATTGTCATGTCGTCGCTTACAAAGCACCATCGAGCTCATGATCTCGCATGTGAGTTTTGTCGTTTTGAGTGTGCACACGTGCAAGCTCTGTCGTTGCTCATCTTCCTCGCTCTCAAACGGGTCAATAGCTCCCATATGGTTCATCTCGGATAACATTGTAGCAATATCCTGCTCAATGGCTTCATTGTCCGCGACACTCCATTTTCAGCAGAATGCATGGCGTTGAGTTCTTGTTCAAGTTTGTCCATGACGACTCGCTGGCCTTGCCATTTGCTCTTGGCTTCTCAAGCTTTTTCTCAGGCACCTCATGTTCAGCCGTAGTGAGCTTTCAATGCGTATTGGGATGCCATGTTTGACGCTACTATCCTCAAGTCATTTCACAAATGTTGGCTGGATGTTCGCTTGTGTATCTCCGAGTATGTATTTCTCTCGAACGCTTTCAGTTTTAATTGTCGTGATCATGCATGTGACATGGACGTAAAAGACCTGTATTTGTTTTGGAAGAGGTGCATGTTTTTGTTATTTCATTCAACAAAAACTTTGCAAAGAAAGTAGTACAAGATGTAACATCTTTTTGTAGTCCTTACTGTGGTCCCATAGCCTCGCACTCGTGACTCATATGTTTCTCCCACGGGTCTGAACCACCGAACGCGGCCGAGCCCACATGACAGTTTTTATGGGTGGTTGTAGCGCACTAGGTACTTTGTGGGCTCTTCCGCCTTCGCCGTGAAGAGAGTGCTCAGCTTAGCTCTATTCGATCTGTACACAGCTGCTGTACATCTTTTTCCATCCGGGTGTCAAACCCATAGAAGGTCACGGGTGTTCGCTCTTCCGCAGATGCAAGAATGATGACCAAATTGTTAGTTTTTTGCAGAAAAACTTCTAATAAAGTTTTTACTTTAGTAAGCATGTAATTTTTGTCTTACGACAAGTGATAGAGCTATACCCGTTACCCATTGTCTCCTCGGTTCTCTGCCTGCCTCCCCGGTTTTGACGCAGAGTTTACCCGGCCGACAAACCGTGTAGGTTATGTCTCTCATTTACGTAGTTCTTCTTGAGCACATAGTTCATGCTCTCACTGCGTGTGGATGTCATTTTGGCGCAGAAAATTTCTTTGAAGTAGGCTGATATCCATTTCATGCTCGCTCCACATGCCCACCATTGTGGCATCATCGTGGAGGTTGTACTTATCCATCAATCTTTTCCAGCATCCTCAAACTCGCTTGGCATGAGGGGCCGCTTGAGAATTGATGTGAATTCATCCTTAAAGTCGTCAGGCAGAAAATACAGTACGCGAGGTGTTCCTTGTACTTTTCATAATGTTGCATAGCTTATGTAATGTGTTCTTGAAAACATTCGCTATCGCTAAAGCCATTGTCGGGCAATCGGTCCGTAATGAGAAAATAGACTCAGAGTGGTCGCAGATGGTTGTGCATATATACCAATAGAACCGACACAACATTTTTATTGTGTTACTTTCCTTTCTTTTTGGTAGGGGGTGGTGGTTGGGGGTGGTTTTAGTGTGTACCTATGAGAATGCATGTAGAGCCTTCCTTCTCATGCACCTTAAAATGTCCCGAACAACCACTTGAATGAATCAGATCCTCATCTCTTATCGGCAAAACCAAAGAATGTAGTCTAAGTGGTTGTTACTCCGACAAACACCCCAAGTGGCATATGGTACTTGTTGGTCTTATATGTTGTGTCAAACGCGTTCGAGCCCCTCAAGTCCTCGATACGCCTCTAGCTTATGTCACTGCATTATGTTCTTAACTCGCGGACTCATCGAGTTGCATGTCACGAAAAATTCCCTGTTTATAGCTTTCATCTCCCTAAAGAAGTTGATGTCTTTAGGACATCGTCCACATCATCAATCCTTCAATTCTTTGCTTCCTCATATTAAAAGTTCATTGAAAATGCATGTTGAATCAAGGCCAGTCATGCATTGCGGATATGTTTGTATTGAGAGGAAAAAACGAGGCGGTTTATGGAGGAGAACAAGTTTTACTTACAAAGTTAATCAGGTCTTTGGCATTCATTTCGAGGAAGTAGCTATCGTGGTCATCACCGCGTAATGCTCATGA
This sequence comes from Aegilops longissima, assembly GCA_021605205.1. NCBI lineage: Eukaryota > Viridiplantae > Streptophyta > Magnoliopsida > Poales > Poaceae > Aegilops > Aegilops longissima. Next base: position 30,514 of record JAHIAM010001360.1, on the reverse strand, counting down.
TTTGCGGTGTTCAATGCCTTTGAACTGCAGGTACTTGACGACTCCAAGATTGTTTTGTCAAAGTTTTTGTGGAGTGCAAGAAGACAAGCATTTCTACGGTGAGCTGCAGCTCGTGGTTGTGTTCCTGACTATTTCTTTTACGACAAATGTTCCATCCTTTTCCTTCTTCACCTCATTTTAGCCCCGCAGCTTAGTTCTGTCTGTTGCTCTTGTTACGTTGTCTATTTGCTTCGTACACCTTTGATTCATAAACTCCATGGCACGTGCAATAAAGGTAGGCTCGGTCTTAAACTTGGGGCCTTCTCGACAAAGAAACCAGCGTGGTTTACATATAATGCTAGAAGTTCTTAGTTTCTTCAAAGTTTCAAACCTCATCTCCAGCCTTGGTAGAACATAAGCTTCAATGTCGTGGCTGCACACAAAGTGACAAAACAAAATGTTAGATGGGGTGGTCACAGACCATGGTATGGACTGCTTGTATTTTTTTCTATATGGATACTTACATGTGTATAGCTCTCGCTGCCTCCGTGTTTGTTGTTCTCCCTGGTTTATGGGCGCCTGGTGTCACCTTGGCACATGCAGCAATGCATCTCTTTGAGGGAGCAACGATGACGAAGATCTCCGCTCTCTCATTGTACTGGACGCCTCCTGATTCATTGTGATGTTGCTCCTGTATATGGTTCATATCTTGTACTTTTGAACCTGCTAGAGTGGCCAAAATTCTGTTTTTGCCTCGGTCTTCTGGCCGAATCGCTTAAGACGGATGATTGATGTTGATGGAGCGACCGGTGGAAGCCTTCTTGCAACCCATCCACGGCTTCTTGGCTTTTGCATACTGAAGGAAAACGTTGTTGTTGGTGATATTGTTGGCCTAGTTGCAACCCAAAGAGCTGCAAAGCTTGCATTCCTGCATATTGTTGTTTGCTGTATAGAAGGACCTGTCTGCTTCTCGATGATTGCGTGTATCGCAAATCTGCTCAGATCGTTGAAATGTCCAGCGGTATTTCCGGTGTTACCCAACCAGGTGGTGCCCCATATCTATTTTGCTCATGAAATGCTTGTATGCGGCGCCGCTTGCATGCTTCTCGCAAACAACATTCAAAAGTTTTTGTGATTAATCTGGTTTCGCTACCAAACCGATGAACGCTCATGTTCAAAACACGGATGTACTGATGCTCTTTTTAGCACTGCTTTTGTAAATCGGACATTGAACTCATGCATGAATTCTCCTCTCGTTTTTCTCAATTTATGCAACTACACTAGAAGTACTCTAGTTTATGTATCATTGAACTTACTGTGTAATCAGGCACTCTCTCGCCACTATCTTCCGGACCGACGCTGATGTTTAATTTTTTAACTTGAATCAAGATAGCATATTAGATGCAATCGACAAGAATCCTCGACATCCTAATCGCATCAATGCATATAAATTACAAGTAATCGCTAGCTTATGTATCACCGAACTTATTGTGTAGCAATTTTATATATTTTTTGGTAACAGTTTTGTTACTCGCTTGAACTCGACGCAATTACATGACTTGTACTCTTAGGAATAACAACATACAAATCTCCGTAGCTGAACCTTGTCACTATACCGACCGACGATATGTTTAATTTTTAACTTGAATCGACGCAATGCATATTAGATGCACCGACAAGAACCTCGACATCCCAATCGCATCAAGTGGCAGGGTGTCAATGAACTGATGCTAGCATTTGCAATGTACCATCGGGTTCTTCTTCATAGCAGACTGGCGAATCGATGGAGGACACAAACGGGGAGCAGAAATTACCTCCAAGTAATCGCTTCTTCTACCTCTTGTGGGCGCTTATCGGCATGTTCTGCGAGGCGGCACCATTGATGTAGCACCTGCTTGTGGACGCCCGCTAAGAGGTTCGTTGAGGAAGCACCTTTGCGGGATAATCGCCGGAGAAGGAGACCCGCACGAGGGAGGCAGGAGGCGGGATGACGGCTCGAGGATGGATCCGGTGACGAGAGAGGCAGGAGGCGGGATCACGGCCCTGCCGATGGATCTCGGGCGAGCGAGACAGAGGCGGGGATCGCACCGACGGCGGATCCGGCGAGGAGGAGGCAGAGGCGCTGGATGACGCACCCGACGATGGATCCGCGATGGCGAAGGAGGAGGCGGTGGCGGATCCGCCGCCGCCAATCACGCGCTGCTGGCCTCGCTCGCTGCCGCCCGCTGCCGCACGACGGGCGGTAGGAAGCGGGTGATTGGGGCTGGTCGTCGTGGACGGTCCGCTACTATAGGGGCGAGGGTAGAATAATATTCTCTACAGAATGTAATAGTTCAGCCCTATATATATATATATATATATATATATATATATATATATATATATATATATATATATATTATTACACGCAGTTCTATCCGCTGATAGCTTTTTTAATAACACGCATCACGCCTGTCCGGTCATATTTCAACTGCCGCCCCGCCGCTTCCACGCTTTTGAGACGCTGCTGCATTGGCACGCCTTGTCAGCAGTAGATCGTCCCTTTATCGGGTTCTCATCAATACGGAATGGGTAATCCAACTGTGTCGCTTATACGACCCTAGGATTAGGCGAAGTTTTCAAGGAGAGTGAGGAGGCGCTAATATTTGCTGCCTTTATAAGGGATAAGGGCCTCTTCCTCTCTCACGCCTCTCTTTGTCTCCGCTTTCTAATTTCGAGCTCCAAGACCCAAGTACTCATCTCCTCTCCACTCAAGCAACCATGTCCGGATCCGGAGGTCGGGCAGGTGGATAGTCTCCTCCGCCGTGGAGGAGGACATTACTGAGCTTCGGGCTGGGTATTTGGTGAAGGAGATCGCCCACCGCCTCGCCTCGCCGAGGGACAAGTTGTCCCCACGCCAGCCCACCGAGAGGGTAGTATTCATCCCCATTTCTTCCACGGGCTAGGTTTCCGCCCACCTTTCGCCCCGGCTGATGTATTATTACGGATAGATTTTCACGACTGCCCTCAACTCCTTCATCAACATCTCTGCTTATCGCTTGGTGAGGCCTTCCTTCGCATCCAACCCCACTTCGGCTGTGGCTCAAATTCTTCAACATAAGTCAAGGTGGTGGACGGACAACACGCTGAGTGCGGAGGAGCCATGGTGAGCAAGTTACCCAACGCCTCGTGGCCGAAGGCACTTTTGTGAAGACAAGGAAGGAGTGGCGAGACAATGGTTCTATATCACGTAACCCCGCGGCACCACCGGGCCGCGCTGCTGAATTCCGGCCCGTTCCCATGCGACTCACCTCTTGGGTCGAGAAGAGTCCGGACGGTGTTCACCGATGAGCTGATAGCATTGCAAACGGCCCGTGAGCATGATAGCCAAGGACGCCAAGCTGCCGATGTGATCTCGGTGATGCTAGTTCGCCGGATTCTCCCATGCCACCGCAGAGGTTGCCCTGGGATTTCAACCAAGAAGCATCGATCGGTGAGGCTCTTCGAGAGTACCCACGAAGATGCTCGAAGTTGCTCTTAAGGGCAACGAAACCGCCCCGGATTCGCACCGTGGTAATGTACACACCCCGCTAGCGAGGTATGTTACTTTGACGATCCCCAACTTAAATGTTTCGAGGATAATGTCCGAGCTTTTATTATTGCTCTTTCAGATCGATGGAGAGGGCGGCGGATCTAGTGTCCGCCCGTCAAGAACCGTCATCCCGCCTAGCGAAGATAGCTGGTACGGGCGCCATACAAGCGCCGGAGAAGAAGGCCAAGAAGAAGGCTAAGGGGCAAGGGCGCTTCGGACGTGATGTCCAAGATGACGGTTCACCTCTCGTCCCCGAGGACAATGATGAGGAAGAGGAGGAGGAATAGGAAAACAACCTCCCCGAGGAGAGGAGGAAGAAGAGGGCGCTTGGCGATCCGAAGCGGAACGCACAAGAAGAAGCCAAGTCATCAATACCATGGGACGTTGATAGTAGTCCGAAAGACGCCTCGACTAAGCCCTGTGCCGCATCATAAGTGACATGGCTTCGCGCACGCCCACCCTTTTCTTCATTATTTTGACATAGTTAATCTGCTCTATTGCAGTCCGCCTCATGACCTTATCCAGCGATCCTCATCCAGAGGTTTGCTGGCTCGCCTGGAGATGGCGAGGATGTCGCCACCACCTGCTTATTCGGGGCAGGGACGACATGGAGGTGTTGTCCCGAGGATCGCCCGAACCGGGGAGGAGCCCAGGACATCGTCAGGGAGGCGCCAGAAGGCGAGACCTCCACTGCCGAACACATGGGCCCTCCTGGTAGGGCGCGCCCCACCTCGTGGCCAAGTGGGCCCTCCGTGAACTTCTTCCGCTGGATATTTTTATTATTTCCAAAATGACTTTCATGGAGTTTCAGGACTTTTGAGTTGTGCAATAGGTCTCTAATATTTGCTCTTTTCCAGCCCTTAATTCCAAATTGCCGCATTCTCCTCCTTATGTAAACCTTGTATAATAAGAGATAGGTGAATTGAGCCGAGCCGAGCCAGCTCGGCTCGACTCGCTAGAGCTCGTTTATTAACGAGCTAGCTCGACCGACTCATTACTATAACGAGCTCAAACCCAAGATTGGCTCGACCAGATAACTCATGAGCTGGCTCGCTTTAGCTTGTTAAGCTCAGTAAAGATATGAACATAAAACCTCAAATATGATTAAAATGATTATGTATATATTAAACATATATATCACTAAACAATTGTAATTTCCTTGTAACGCATGAGTCTCGTGGGCGGCCGGGCCTTGTGTTGGCGCCCGGGACGCAGGGTGCCGAGTGGCTGATCTTTTTTTTCTGGATTTGGAGTGGCTGATCTTTATATCGAGCCTAACGAAGTTACATAGTATTTGGAGATTGGCTCGCTTAACTTGGTCTATAAACCATCTTAATTAAAGCTCGACTGACTCGTTATTCTTCGAAGTTCGAGTTTATTCGGAAGTCAATGAGCTACTTGTTTAGCTCTCGAGCTTCAAGCTTTTTTTCTAGCCCTAATTAGAGAGAATAGGCATAAGTATTGTGACATGACGGTAATAACAACCCATAATTGAATAAATATCGATATAAAAGCATGATGCAAATGTACGATCAAGGCCCTAAGGAAGGCTCTGGCGAGGCCGAGGAGAGGGCTGTCCAAAGAGCAAGTCGCACTGAAGAAGCTCAAGGCCGGTCAAAGAAGTCCAACAGAGCTCCAGATGCGGTGAAAATGTGAGACCTGGAGCATGATGCGCCGGCTCAAGGGGCGAACTCACCAAGGCTCGCCAGAGCGCTGGAGACCGCATGGAAAGAGGTTTCAGCCGCCTCCGTGAGATCCAGGAGGCCAAGAAGATCATGGTGGGTAAGGCTTTAAGATGCAAAGCAAGTATGCGGAGAAGCGATTTTTACTAACCCGGTTCGGAGTTCCCGTGGGCTTTTGCTGATTTACCACGCAGTTTGTCGACGCCATGGAGTTCTATCGAGCCGAAGGAGGGGTTCTATGGAGAAGCTCTTCCGTCGCAATATGCGTGTCGAGCCCGTGTCCTTCATCAACCAGCTGAAACAACTAGTGGAGCTGCATAGGGTGGCTGAATTAGCCATGAAGGATTTGACAATCCGCTATGGCCAGCCGGGCTATGCCCGCAGCTTCTTGACTCGTGAGGTGGATGGTGAACGCATGTCCTCGGCTGGACGCCATCAAGCGCTCTCCTGTATTGAAGGTGCCCGATGGCCTTCGCCGCTGCAAGATGTGGTGGGCGAAGATGAATGCCGTAAAGTTGCCGGCCAACGGAGGGCAAGGAGCACCGCACACCCGAGCGATATTTTATGATGTCATACAAGGGTCTCGACTTGTAGCGGCGCAATGTTCATGTGACATTGTATTTGAATAAATATATTCATGTTGCCTTTGCCTTGTATTATGAAACAAAGACTGTTTTTGTAATGTAATTTTATTATGCTTTTAATTGTTTCCTCCGTATGGCCGTGTTGCATGTAATCCGAGGGTTGGCCACTGTGCTTCCCGCCTCACGAGGTAGTACGGAGGTGTTCGGATGGAATCTAAACAATATTGATCCAATTATATGGTCCTGAAGGAGTTTTTTAGCGAACTAACAAGGCAATCAGACTATACGGCTTAAACACCCTCACTTAGCTATAGGAGTTTTATAATAAAGCATGGGCGCAGTTGGGAATATGCCCTAGAGGCAATAATAAATTAGTTATTATTATTAGATTGTTTTCATGATAATCGCTATTACCCATGCTATAATTGTATTGGTAGGAAACTCGATACATGTGTGGGTACATAGACAACACCATGTCCCTAGTAAGCCTCTAGTTGACTAGCTCATTGATCAACGATGGTTACGGTTTCCTGACCATGGACATTGGATGTCGTTGATAACGGATCACATCATTAGGAGAATGATGTGATGGACAAGACCCAATCCTAAGCCTAGCACAAAGATCGTAGTTCATATGCTAAAGCTTTTCTAATGTCAAGTATCTTTTCCTTAGACCATGAGATTGTGCAACTCCGGATACCGTGAGGAATGCTTTGGTGTACCAAGCGCCACAACGTAACGGGTGGCTATAAAGGTGCACTACGTATCTCCGAAGTGTCTGCGGTTGGCACGAATCGAGATCGAATTTGTCACTCCGTAAACGGAGAGGTATCTCTAGGCCCACTCGATAGGACATCATCATAATGTGCACAATGTGGCCAAGAGGTTGATCACGGATGATGTGTTATGAACGAGTAAAGAGACTTGCCTAAGATTGAACAAGGTATCGGTATACCGACGATCAAATCTCGCAAGTACAATACCTTAGACAAAGGGAATTGAATACGGATTGATTGAATCTCGACATCATGGTTCATCCGATGAGATCATCGTGGAACATGTGGGAGCCAACATGGGTATCCAGATCCCGCTGTTGGTTATTGGCCGAGAGTTGTCTCGGTCATGTCTACGTGTCCCGAACCCGTAGGGTCTACACACTTAAGGTCTGGCGACGCTTAGGGTTATAAAGGAAGTTTGTATGTGGTTACCGAATGTTGTTCGAGTCCCGATGACATCCCGATGTCACGAGGAGTTCCGTGAATGGTCCGGAGGTAAATATTTATATATGGGAAGTCCTATTTTGGCCACCGGAAAATGTTCGGATTTTTGGTATTGTATCGAAGGTTCTAGAATGGAGTGGGGCCCACCTGCATGGGTGGACCCATGAACGGGGTAGTGGGGGCAAGGCCCTACACCCTGGTCAAGGCGCACCAAGATCCCCCTTAGAAGGAATAAGATCATATCCCAAGGATAAGATCAAGATCCCTAAGGGGATAATAATCGGTGGGGAAGGAAATGATGGGATTTCTTTCCTCCCACCTTGCTAACGCCCCAATGGACTTGGAAGGCAAGAAACCAGCCCTCCACCTCACATATATAGGAGGCGCATGGAGCTTCACCAAAGTTCTCGCAGCCCTTCCCTCCCCAAGTCCTCCTTCTCCCGCGGTGCTTGGCGAAGCCCTCGCAGGATTGCCACGCCTCCATCACAACCACGCCACAGTGCTGCTTCGATGGAGTCTCAACCTCTCCCTCTCTCCTTGCTGGCTCAAGGCATGAGACGCCACCGGCTGTACGTGTTGAACGCGGAGGTGCCGTCTGCTCGCACTAGGATCTCCGTGATTTGGATCACGACAGCACGACTCCTTCAACCCCGTTTCTTGAGCGCTCGCAGCGATCTACAAGGGTATGTAGATGCACTCTCTTCCCTCGCTGTTAGTGTCTCCATAGATAGATCTTGGTGACTCGAGGAAAATTATGAATTTCTGCTATTCCCCCAACAAGGCATCATGAGCTAGGTCTATTATGAGATTCTTTGCACAGTAGAACACAAAGTAGTTGTGGGTGTTGATTTTGTTCAATATGCTTACTGCTACTAGTCCAATCTTGTTTCACTTATTGTGGGATGAAGCGGCCCGGACCGACCTTACACGCATAATTCTTACGTGAGATGTGTTCCACCGACCGACATGCACTTGGTGCACAAGGTGGAAGGGTGCCGCCTCCCACTTTAGTTGGATCGATTCGATGAAAAGGGTCCTTATGAAGGGTAAATAGCAATTGACATATCACGCTGTGGCTTTTGTGTAGGTAAGAACGTTTGCTAGAAACCCATAGCAGTTATCAGAAAACATGCAAACAACAATTAGAGGACGCCTAACTTGTTTTTGCATGTTATGATGTGATATGGCCAAAAGGAATGTGATGAATGATATGTGATGTATGAGATTGATCATGTTCTTGTAATAGGAATCACGACTTGCATGTCGATGAGTATGACAACCGGCAGGAGCCATAGGAGTTGTCTTTATTTATTGTATGACTCATGGTCATTGAACAACGCCATGTAATTGAAGGAAATATGCCCTAGAGGCAATAATAAAGTTATTATTTATTTCCTTATTTCATGATAAATGTTTATTATTCATGCTAGAATTGTATTAACTGAAACATAATACATGTGTGAATGCATAGACAAACATAGTGTCACTAGTATGCCTCTACTTGACTAGCTCATTAATCAAAGATGGTTATGTTTCCTAACCATAGACATGTGTTGTTATTTGATTAATGGGATCACATCATTAGGAGAATGATGTGATTGACATGACCCATTCCGTTAGCCTAGCACTTGATCGCTTAGTATATTGCTATTGCTTTCTTCATGACTTATACATGTTCCTCGTAATTATGAGATTATGCAACTCCTGCACGGAGGAACACTTTGGTGCTACCAAACGTCACAACGAATCGTGATTATAGGAGTACTAGGTGTCTCCAAAGGTACATGTTGGGTTGGCGATTTGAGATTAGGTTCATCACTCCGATTGTCGGAGAGGTATCTCTGGCCTTCCTTAATGCACATCATTATAAGCCTTGCAAGCAATGTGACCAATGAGTTGTTACGGATGATGCATTACGTATCGAGTAAAGAGACTTGCTGGTGATAGATTGAACTAGGTATTGATACCGACGATCAATCTCGCAAGTAACATACCTATGACAAAGGGAACAACGATGTTGTTATGCGGTTTGACCGATAAAGATCTTCAGAGAATATGTAGAGCCAATATGGGCATCCAGGTCCCGCTTATTGGTTATTGACCGAGAATAGTTCTAGGTCATGTCTACATAGTTCTCGAACCCGTAGGGTCCGCACGCTAAGGTTTCAATGATAGTTTATTATGAGTTTATAAGTTTTGATGTACCGGGTTGTTCGAGTCCGGATGTGATCACGACATGACGAGGAGTCTCAAATGGTCGAGACATAAAGATTGATATATTGAAGCCTATGTTTGGATTTCGGAAAGGTTCATGAAAACAGATTTTACCGAACACCGGAGGTTACCGAACCCCCAGGAGTCAATGGGCCTTGATGGGCCATAAAGGAGAAGAGGAGGGCCGGCCAGCAGGCCGCGCCTCCCCTCTAGTCCGAATAGGACAGGAGGGGGGCGGCGCCTTCCCTCTTCCTCCCCAAGACCTAATCCAACTAGGAAGGGGGAGTCCTACTCCTGGGAGTAGGACTCTCAGCGCCTCCCTAGGGCCGGCTGCACCCCCTTGCTCCTTTATACGGAAGAGGGGGCACCATGACACACAAGTTGATCTTAGTGATCGTTTAGCCGTAGCGGTGCCCCTCCACCATATTCCACCTGGTCAGATCGTCATGAGCTTAGGCGAAGCCTCGCGCCGTGAAGCATCATCATCGCGCACCACGCCGTCAGGCCGACGGAACTCATCCCCGACGCTTTGCTGGATCGGAGCTCGGGATCGCCATCGAGCTGAACGTGCAGAACTCGAGGTGCCGTGACGCTCGGTACTTGGATCGGTCGGATCGTGAAGACGACGACTACATCAACCGTTGTTATAACGCCTCGCCACGGTTCACGAGGGTACGTGGACATACACTTCCCTCTCGCTATGCCATCACCATTGTCTTGCGGTGCGAGGAAATTTTTGAAATTACTACGCCCCAAAGGGCATCCGCCTAGGTTTTATGGTTTGATTATTTCTTTGTCCCGCCTCCGGTTTGTATACCGGGCTTATTTGGTGGGGTGTTTTGTTGACGATGTAGGCTATTGGGCCGTTTCCGCCCAGATAGCTCGTCTCGCACTGCAGGTAGTAGCGTCAGGCGTGGCGCCTCGGTTTAGTCCCACCTCGCTAGTCGAGGGGCTCCGGACCTGTTTATAAGCCGCAACCACGCCACCACGAACCTCCGAACACCTTACTGAAGGCTATACCGGCGCCGCTCTCTCTCTCTCGACCAGGCCCCGGGTCATGGTCTCAATGCCAGCGGATTACTAGGATTCAAGGGCTCGAGTTCAAGTATCTAGCATTGTCGTGGCTCGCACGACCTTGGGCGGTCAATTTTTTGTTTGTTTGAATCTAGTACTTGACCTCCAAGAATTTGGACTAATTCTTTGTTCTAGTTCTTGTTAGTTTTGTGTGAGTGTAATCTTTTTCATTTGAGTTTTTGCCTTCTTTTTGTGTTTGTTTTGTGATTATTCTCAAGTGTCTTCGTGTCATTTTCGAACTATGATACTTGCGTAGACTGAGTTGTACCGATAGTGCATTCATAGTAGCGCCTTTTGACTGATGCTTCTTTGTACTTTTTATTGTAGTAAGTATGTAATGTCCGATCAAGTGTATCGAGTTGTGCTGACATGGAACAACGTTGTGTGATTAGTTGCATCATAACTAGTACTTTAGAGCAACGACAACGCTCCATTCGTAAGCTACTTTTCAATTTTGAAATGATGGATTAACAACATACGGTTACCAAACCAAACTTATATAATGAGATAAGCAAAACATTGTACTTGATGACATAACTAAACTTGTTCAAACATGACAAGCACGACATAATCATACCTGGTTCAACCCAACAAAAGCAAACTACTAATTTGAAACAACAAGATAAAAGGCAAGCACAAGCGGAAGTAAAACGAAGGCATGCTCGATGTATCTTCATCCCGAAAAGGGCAATAGGGTGGTCGAAGTTGTTAGCCTCCCGCTCTTTCGCAAATTCAACCATCTGTGATGTAGTCGATCATGAACCATGACTTGTACGCGGCGACGATCTACTCCCTCACAGATCGATGAGGTTGTCGGCAGCTTGTCCCCCACGCTTTGTAGTCTTCCCGTGTTGATCTTGTTCTTCATGCCTTTGTAGAATGGGTGGATGACGCTGGCTGCAACATCACCAAGGAGTCGACTTTTCCGGTGTATGGAACTCTCCAGCTTGCGCTGAATGTCGATGAACTTGTTGGGGTTGATTCCATACCGACAACTTCAGCTTTCTTTTTGTCGCTTTCAATGTGAAACCGCAAATGTGAACAACTTGTCATGTCGCAAAGATGTCGGTCAGCGCTGGGCCTGCAAGCAAGGCAGACATTTTGAATATTAGTATTACTTTGATGTTTGAATTATCCATTTTGTTTTGTTTTACAAGTGATGAATCCATGAAGTAGTTGTTTATGTAGGATAAACAATGGATGAATGCACTTCAAAAACTAGTAAAGAAAGTTCTGAAATTAAATTAAGTACATCATGTTATTCTTCTTCTTGGATTATACATAGTTTCACCAATGTTGTATGTTCTCGCATTGGTACTAGTTTAGTCTACTTTTTGTTGAAATAGGATAATGTAACCAAAGGCTTCACTAAGTTCTTAGTTTATTTTCACTTAAAATAACATTACATCAAATTCGAAAATACTTCACTACATCAAGTTCGTGAAATATTTTTTAATACATTGAGTACATAGACTACTCTATTGTATCAACTTCATAAACTACACTAGTCGATCAACTTCAGAATTTAATCTTCCGCAAGATTTTCCAAATAGTAATCCAAAGGCATCAGGTTCAAAAATACATTGATAGTATATCTACTTGAGAAATTGCGTAGTGCATCCACTTTTCACAAACCACACTAGTACATCTAGTTGGGAAACAAGTGTGATTAAATTTCGTGATACAGATTAATAAACAGATAAACCATATGCAGTGGCAAATGAGTAGGATTGCTCACCATTTTGTGGTCATGTGATGTGGTACACCAAGCAGAGTTCGCCGACGACAATCGCAGGATCGCCGCCATCCGGGAGGTTCATCTGGTGTAGTGCACACCAACGCCGACGATCCCACGAAACCTGCCGCCAAGCTTCTCCAGAGCTCGGAGATCACCTCGCCGGCCTTGTCTGGTTCATTGGTGCGACGATCTCCACGCCTCCTTGCCGTAGCTCAACCCCTTGAGCTGCTCGTGTAGTCGCGCTTCACGGGACTTTAATGTCGACGAGGTTGTTCTCTTGTCCGACGCTTCGCATGCCGACGCTTAGCGGACGGTTCCTCCATGGCCCCGCGACTTTGGGCTTTGGAGAGATGGAGGTTTGTGTGCGTGGAAATGGAAGCGCAATGGTGGTTTATGAACGAGGAGAGATGGAAGACAATGGGGTATTTTTTTCAGGCGCCGACGGTGGTGTGTGGGAGGCGGTTCGTCGGGGCGTGTAGTGGTGTTGTATGGGGTCTCCGCTTGCAAGGTTGTGGCAACCGCCAAAGGTGGCGCGGGTGGTGGCGCCGAAGAACTAACCGTCCAATTTAAATGGTTTGTACTGTTGAACCGACTAGTCTTGTCAAGTTGTATTTATGACCGCAAAATCCCACTTGCACGCTCTCGCGGTGGTGATGATGGCATTTTACTATGGCAACCGATTCGATAGTCAAGCGGTACTTATCACCGCTTCTCCCACTTGCACGGTTCACGGTGTTGGTGGAGGTCTGAACTCCTCTACCGCCATACCGGATCGGTGATTGAAGTGTAATTGAATGTACCAATTACCAGCGAGACTATGTGGGTGCTAATGTTTTTAAAACAATTTTATTTTTAAGGATTGTTTATATCAAGATAACCGTGAGTATTTTTTAAGATAAATTAGATTTTCACCAAGACAGATGTATTATATTCAGATTTTGCTTGAGGTAATTATTTTTATGTACTGATGGTCTTTCCGAATTGGGACTGGCAGAGTAGGCATAACTTTGTTTTTTCAAACGATTTTTTTTCAATGCTCACCGTGTGTTTGTTATTACTATGCCTTTGTAATCGCCGAGAGTTATCAAGATCGATGTAATACAAGAGTTTAAATTTTTCCTTGACATTTTTTTCCGGAGTTACCGTTCACATGAGCGCTTTAGGCCGATATATCAAGATAAGTTTTTTCAATTTTATTTTGATCTGATTCAAAAGGATTATCAAATGGTTTAAATAATAATGTCACCGCTTCACGGCACAAATCAGAAATTATATCAGACTGTGTGTACTCGCCTTGTATCGATTTAATGAGAGTTATCAAGATCGATGTGCTACAAGAGTTTAAAATTTTCCTTGACATATTTTTTCCTTGAGTTAATGGGTTCACGAGAGCTTCCGCCGGATATATCAGATAAGTTTTTCAAATGTATTTCATGACTGCATTCACAATGATTATCAAATGGTTTACATAATAATGTCACCGCTTGGGCACAAATCATAAACTAAAAAATAACTTTAGTTCGATAGAGAAATCGATGATAAAGCTAAATAAGTTTTGGTAACGATGTGTTTTGTGAAATGCTTCCTCATTGTGTGCCGATGCAACCGAGACTACAAGGTTATTTTTTAGTTGACGCAGAGAAACCCACTATGTATTGTTCAGCCTTGAGCTTCTCCTAACTGTCCACGAATGTTGTGCCTTGCCGGTGCTCTTTCCGTGTTTAGCCTTGGCAGCTTCATTGTCGCTTCAGCTTCGCCTCATTAATCCACATCTTCATTGTCTTCGCTCGATGGCGGTCATTGTCATCAAACTCTTCTTCTTCATCGCTCTTCATTTGATTGCTTGGAACTTTGTACGCTGTTCTGCTTATGTTCAACTCCATCGACCTCCTTGCCCACTTTGCACGCAAGGGCATTATGTTCTGTTGGCTCGCCACACTTTGCGAAGTGTAGCTGTTATGTGTCTTGTCTCCATTGGTAGAAATGGGTGGCTCCAATCTACTTGTTCTTGCCGACAGCATCCGTATGGAGGGCATGTGCGTAGTTATGGTTGCTCACGACTTGCAGAATCCGCGATGCCCTTACCCCGAGGGTGTGCCCCGAGCCAAATTGCACGCTACCGATGGGGCGTATGTTTTTGGTTGTTGCCAGCAGCTTCGCCGCTATGCCTTTGCTCTTCCTCCCTTTGTGTTTGAGAATATTGGGGTTTAATCCCTTTCCTCTGCCGCTGGTAGGATGTGCTATTGTCATGTCGTCGCTTACAAAGCACCATCGAGCTCATGATCTCGCATGTGAGTTTTGTCGTTTTGAGTGTGCACACGTGCAAGCTCTGTCGTTGCTCATCTTCCTCGCTCTCAAACGGGTCAATAGCTCCCATATGGTTCATCTCGGATAACATTGTAGCAATATCCTGCTCAATGGCTTCATTGTCCGCGACACTCCATTTTCAGCAGAATGCATGGCGTTGAGTTCTTGTTCAAGTTTGTCCATGACGACTCGCTGGCCTTGCCATTTGCTCTTGGCTTCTCAAGCTTTTTCTCAGGCACCTCATGTTCAGCCGTAGTGAGCTTTCAATGCGTATTGGGATGCCATGTTTGACGCTACTATCCTCAAGTCATTTCACAAATGTTGGCTGGATGTTCGCTTGTGTATCTCCGAGTATGTATTTCTCTCGAACGCTTTCAGTTTTAATTGTCGTGATCATGCATGTGACATGGACGTAAAAGACCTGTATTTGTTTTGGAAGAGGTGCATGTTTTTGTTATTTCATTCAACAAAAACTTTGCAAAGAAAGTAGTACAAGATGTAACATCTTTTTGTAGTCCTTACTGTGGTCCCATAGCCTCGCACTCGTGACTCATATGTTTCTCCCACGGGTCTGAACCACCGAACGCGGCCGAGCCCACATGACAGTTTTTATGGGTGGTTGTAGCGCACTAGGTACTTTGTGGGCTCTTCCGCCTTCGCCGTGAAGAGAGTGCTCAGCTTAGCTCTATTCGATCTGTACACAGCTGCTGTACATCTTTTTCCATCCGGGTGTCAAACCCATAGAAGGTCACGGGTGTTCGCTCTTCCGCAGATGCAAGAATGATGACCAAATTGTTAGTTTTTTGCAGAAAAACTTCTAATAAAGTTTTTACTTTAGTAAGCATGTAATTTTTGTCTTACGACAAGTGATAGAGCTATACCCGTTACCCATTGTCTCCTCGGTTCTCTGCCTGCCTCCCCGGTTTTGACGCAGAGTTTACCCGGCCGACAAACCGTGTAGGTTATGTCTCTCATTTACGTAGTTCTTCTTGAGCACATAGTTCATGCTCTCACTGCGTGTGGATGTCATTTTGGCGCAGAAAATTTCTTTGAAGTAGGCTGATATCCATTTCATGCTCGCTCCACATGCCCACCATTGTGGCATCATCGTGGAGGTTGTACTTATCCATCAATCTTTTCCAGCATCCTCAAACTCGCTTGGCATGAGGGGCCGCTTGAGAATTGATGTGAATTCATCCTTAAAGTCGTCAGGCAGAAAATACAGTACGCGAGGTGTTCCTTGTACTTTTCATAATGTTGCATAGCTTATGTAATGTGTTCTTGAAAACATTCGCTATCGCTAAAGCCATTGTCGGGCAATCGGTCCGTAATGAGAAAATAGACTCAGAGTGGTCGCAGATGGTTGTGCATATATACCAATAGAACCGACACAACATTTTTATTGTGTTACTTTCCTTTCTTTTTGGTAGGGGGTGGTGGTTGGGGGTGGTTTTAGTGTGTACCTATGAGAATGCATGTAGAGCCTTCCTTCTCATGCACCTTAAAATGTCCCGAACAACCACTTGAATGAATCAGATCCTCATCTCTTATCGGCAAAACCAAAGAATGTAGTCTAAGTGGTTGTTACTCCGACAAACACCCCAAGTGGCATATGGTACTTGTTGGTCTTATATGTTGTGTCAAACGCGTTCGAGCCCCTCAAGTCCTCGATACGCCTCTAGCTTATGTCACTGCATTATGTTCTTAACTCGCGGACTCATCGAGTTGCATGTCACGAAAAATTCCCTGTTTATAGCTTTCATCTCCCTAAAGAAGTTGATGTCTTTAGGACATCGTCCACATCATCAATCCTTCAATTCTTTGCTTCCTCATATTAAAAGTTCATTGAAAATGCATGTTGAATCAAGGCCAGTCATGCATTGCGGATATGTTTGTATTGAGAGGAAAAAACGAGGCGGTTTATGGAGGAGAACAAGTTTTACTTACAAAGTTAATCAGGTCTTTGGCATTCATTTCGAGGAAGTAGCTATCGTGGTCATCACCGCGTAATGCTCATGATTTGCGGTGTTCAATGCCTTTGAACTGCAGGTACTTGACGACTCCAAGATTGTTTTGTCAAAGTTTTTGTGGAGTGCAAGAAGACAAGCATTTCTACGGTGAGCTGCAGCTCGTGGTTGTGTTCCTGACTATTTCTTTTACGACAAATGTTCCATCCTTTTCCTTCTTCACCTCATTTTAGCCCCGCAGCTTAGTTCTGTCTGTTGCTCTTGTTACGTTGTCTATTTGCTTCGTACACCTTTGATTCATAAACTCCATGGCACGTGCAATAAAGGTAGGCTCGGTCTTAAACTTGGGGCCTTCTCGACAAAGAAACCAGCGTGGTTTACATATAATGCTAGAAGTTCTTAGTTTCTTCAAAGTTTCAAACCTCATCTCCAGCCTTGGTAGAACATAAGCTTCAATGTCGTGGCTGCACACAAAGTGACAAAACAAAATGTTAGATGGGGTGGTCACAGACCATGGTATGGACTGCTTGTATTTTTTTCTATATGGATACTTACATGTGTATAGCTCTCGCTGCCTCCGTGTTTGTTGTTCTCCCTGGTTTATGGGCGCCTGGTGTCACCTTGGCACATGCAGCAATGCATCTCTTTGAGGGAGCAACGATGACGAAGATCTCCGCTCTCTCATTGTACTGGACGCCTCCTGATTCATTGTGATGTTGCTCCTGTATATGGTTCATATCTTGTACTTTTGAACCTGCTAGAGTGGCCAAAATTCTGTTTTTGCCTCGGTCTTCTGGCCGAATCGCTTAAGACGGATGATTGATGTTGATGGAGCGACCGGTGGAAGCCTTCTTGCAACCCATCCACGGCTTCTTGGCTTTTGCATACTGAAGGAAAACGTTGTTGTTGGTGATATTGTTGGCCTAGTTGCAACCCAAAGAGCTGCAAAGCTTGCATTCCTGCATATTGTTGTTTGCTGTATAGAAGGACCTGTCTGCTTCTCGATGATTGCGTGTATCGCAAATCTGCTCAGATCGTTGAAATGTCCAGCGGTATTTCCGGTGTTACCCAACCAGGTGGTGCCCCATATCTATTTTGCTCATGAAATGCTTGTATGCGGCGCCGCTTGCATGCTTCTCGCAAACAACATTCAAAAGTTTTTGTGATTAATCTGGTTTCGCTACCAAACCGATGAACGCTCATGTTCAAAACACGGATGTACTGATGCTCTTTTTAGCACTGCTTTTGTAAATCGGACATTGAACTCATGCATGAATTCTCCTCTCGTTTTTCTCAATTTATGCAACTACACTAGAAGTACTCTAGTTTATGTATCATTGAACTTACTGTGTAATCAGGCACTCTCTCGCCACTATCTTCCGGACCGACGCTGATGTTTAATTTTTTAACTTGAATCAAGATAGCATATTAGATGCAATCGACAAGAATCCTCGACATCCTAATCGCATCAATGCATATAAATTACAAGTAATCGCTAGCTTATGTATCACCGAACTTATTGTGTAGCAATTTTATATATTTTTTGGTAACAGTTTTGTTACTCGCTTGAACTCGACGCAATTACATGACTTGTACTCTTAGGAATAACAACATACAAATCTCCGTAGCTGAACCTTGTCACTATACCGACCGACGATATGTTTAATTTTTAACTTGAATCGACGCAATGCATATTAGATGCACCGACAAGAACCTCGACATCCCAATCGCATCAAGTGGCAGGGTGTCAATGAACTGATGCTAGCATTTGCAATGTACCATCGGGTTCTTCTTCATAGCAGACTGGCGAATCGATGGAGGACACAAACGGGGAGCAGAAATTACCTCCAAGTAATCGCTTCTTCTACCTCTTGTGGGCGCTTATCGGCATGTTCTGCGAGGCGGCACCATTGATGTAGCACCTGCTTGTGGACGCCCGCTAAGAGGTTCGTTGAGGAAGCACCTTTGCGGGATAATCGCCGGAGAAGGAGACCCGCACGAGGGAGGCAGGAGGCGGGATGACGGCTCGAGGATGGATCCGGTGACGAGAGAGGCAGGAGGCGGGATCACGGCCCTGCCGATGGATCTCGGGCGAGCGAGACAGAGGCGGGGATCGCACCGACGGCGGATCCGGCGAGGAGGAGGCAGAGGCGCTGGATGACGCACCCGACGATGGATCCGCGATGGCGAAGGAGGAGGCGGTGGCGGATCCGCCGCCGCCAATCACGCGCTGCTGGCCTCGCTCGCTGCCGCCCGCTGCCGCACGACGGGCGGTAGGAAGCGGGTGATTGGGGCTGGTCGTCGTGGACGGTCCGCTACTATAGGGGCGAGGGTAGAATAATATTCTCTACAGAATGTAATAGTTCAGCCCTATATATATATATATATATATATATATATATATATATATATATATATATATATATATATTATTACACGCAGTTCTATCCGCTGATAGCTTTTTTAATAACACGCATCACGCCTGTCCGGTCATATTTCAACTGCCGCCCCGCCGCTTCCACGCTTTTGAGACGCTGCTGCATTGGCACGCCTTGTCAGCAGTAGATCGTCCCTTTATCGGGTTCTCATCAATACGGAATGGGTAATCCAACTGTGTCGCTTATACGACCCTAGGATTAGGCGAAGTTTTCAAGGAGAGTGAGGAGGCGCTAATATTTGCTGCCTTTATAAGGGATAAGGGCCTCTTCCTCTCTCACGCCTCTCTTTGTCTCCGCTTTCTAATTTCGAGCTCCAAGACCCAAGTACTCATCTCCTCTCCACTCAAGCAACCATGTCCGGATCCGGAGGTCGGGCAGGTGGATAGTCTCCTCCGCCGTGGAGGAGGACATTACTGAGCTTCGGGCTGGGTATTTGGTGAAGGAGATCGCCCACCGCCTCGCCTCGCCGAGGGACAAGTTGTCCCCACGCCAGCCCACCGAGAGGGTAGTATTCATCCCCATTTCTTCCACGGGCTAGGTTTCCGCCCACCTTTCGCCCCGGCTGATGTATTATTACGGATAGATTTTCACGACTGCCCTCAACTCCTTCATCAACATCTCTGCTTATCGCTTGGTGAGGCCTTCCTTCGCATCCAACCCCACTTCGGCTGTGGCTCAAATTCTTCAACATAAGTCAAGGTGGTGGACGGACAACACGCTGAGTGCGGAGGAGCCATGGTGAGCAAGTTACCCAACGCCTCGTGGCCGAAGGCACTTTTGTGAAGACAAGGAAGGAGTGGCGAGACAATGGTTCTATATCACGTAACCCCGCGGCACCACCGGGCCGCGCTGCTGAATTCCGGCCCGTTCCCATGCGACTCACCTCTTGGGTCGAGAAGAGTCCGGACGGTGTTCACCGATGAGCTGATAGCATTGCAAACGGCCCGTGAGCATGATAGCCAAGGACGCCAAGCTGCCGATGTGATCTCGGTGATGCTAGTTCGCCGGATTCTCCCATGCCACCGCAGAGGTTGCCCTGGGATTTCAACCAAGAAGCATCGATCGGTGAGGCTCTTCGAGAGTACCCACGAAGATGCTCGAAGTTGCTCTTAAGGGCAACGAAACCGCCCCGGATTCGCACCGTGGTAATGTACACACCCCGCTAGCGAGGTATGTTACTTTGACGATCCCCAACTTAAATGTTTCGAGGATAATGTCCGAGCTTTTATTATTGCTCTTTCAGATCGATGGAGAGGGCGGCGGATCTAGTGTCCGCCCGTCAAGAACCGTCATCCCGCCTAGCGAAGATAGCTGGTACGGGCGCCATACAAGCGCCGGAGAAGAAGGCCAAGAAGAAGGCTAAGGGGCAAGGGCGCTTCGGACGTGATGTCCAAGATGACGGTTCACCTCTCGTCCCCGAGGACAATGATGAGGAAGAGGAGGAGGAATAGGAAAACAACCTCCCCGAGGAGAGGAGGAAGAAGAGGGCGCTTGGCGATCCGAAGCGGAACGCACAAGAAGAAGCCAAGTCATCAATACCATGGGACGTTGATAGTAGTCCGAAAGACGCCTCGACTAAGCCCTGTGCCGCATCATAAGTGACATGGCTTCGCGCACGCCCACCCTTTTCTTCATTATTTTGACATAGTTAATCTGCTCTATTGCAGTCCGCCTCATGACCTTATCCAGCGATCCTCATCCAGAGGTTTGCTGGCTCGCCTGGAGATGGCGAGGATGTCGCCACCACCTGCTTATTCGGGGCAGGGACGACATGGAGGTGTTGTCCCGAGGATCGCCCGAACCGGGAGGAGCCCAGACATCGCCTGGGAGGCGCCAAGGCGAGACCTCCACCGCCGAACACATGGGCCCTCCTGGTAGGGCGCGCCCCACCTCGTGGCCAAGTGGGCCCTCCGTGAACTTCTTCCGCTGGATATTTTTATTATTTCCAAAATGACTTTCATGGAGTTTCAGGACTTTTGAGTTGTGCAATAGGTCTCTAATATTTGCTCTTTTCCAGCCCTTAATTCCAAATTGCCGCATTCTCCTCCTTATGTAAACCTTGTATAATAAGAGATAGGTGAATTGAGCCGAGCCGAGCCAGCTCGGCTCGACTCGCTAGAGCTCGTTTATTAACGAGCTAGCTCGACCGACTCATTACTATAACGAGCTCAAACCCAAGATTGGCTCGACCAGATAACTCATGAGCTGGCTCGCTTTAGCTTGTTAAGCTCAGTAAAGATATGAACATAAAACCTCAAATATGATTAAAATGATTATGTATATATTAAACATATATATCACTAAACAATTGTAATTTCCTTGTAACGCATGAGTCTCGTGGGCGGCCGGGCCTTGTGTTGGCGCCCGGGACGCAGGGTGCCGAGTGGCTGATCTTTTTTTTCTGGATTTGGAGTGGCTGATCTTTATATCGAGCCTAACGAAGTTACATAGTATTTGGAGATTGGCTCGCTTAACTTGGTCTATAAACCATCTTAATTAAAGCTCGACTGACTCGTTATTCTTCGAAGTTCGAGTTTATTCGGAAGTCAATGAGCTACTTGTTTAGCTCTCGAGCTTCAAGCTTTTTTTCTAGCCCTAATTAGAGAGAATAGGCATAAGTATTGTGACATGACGGTAATAACAACCCATAATTGAATAAATATCGATATAAAAGCATGATGCAAATGTACGATCAAGGCCCTAAGGAAGGCTCTGGCGAGGCCGAGGAGAGGGCTGTCCAAAGAGCAAGTCGCACTGAAGAAGCTCAAGGCCGGTCAAAGAAGTCCAACAGAGCTCCAGATGCGGTGAAAATGTGAGACCTGGAGCATGATGCGCCGGCTCAAGGGGCGAACTCACCAAGGCTCGCCAGAGCGCTGGAGACCGCATGGAAAGAGGTTTCAGCCGCCTCCGTGAGATCCAGGAGGCCAAGAAGATCATGGTGGGTAAGGCTTTAAGATGCAAAGCAAGTATGCGGAGAAGCGATTTTTACTAACCCGGTTCGGAGTTCCCGTGGGCTTTTGCTGATTTACCACGCAGTTTGTCGACGCCATGGAGTTCTATCGAGCCGAAGGAGGGGTTCTATGGAGAAGCTCTTCCGTCGCAATATGCGTGTCGAGCCCGTGTCCTTCATCAACCAGCTGAAACAACTAGTGGAGCTGCATAGGGTGGCTGAATTAGCCATGAAGGATTTGACAATCCGCTATGGCCAGCCGGGCTATGCCCGCAGCTTCTTGACTCGTGAGGTGGATGGTGAACGCATGTCCTCGGCTGGACGCCATCAAGCGCTCTCCTGTATTGAAGGTGCCCGATGGCCTTCGCCGCTGCAAGATGTGGTGGGCGAAGATGAATGCCGTAAAGTTGCCGGCCAACGGAGGGCAAGGAGCACCGCACACCCGAGCGATATTTTATGATGTCATACAAGGGTCTCGACTTGTAGCGGCGCAATGTTCATGTGACATTGTATTTGAATAAATATATTCATGTTGCCTTTGCCTTGTATTATGAAACAAAGACTGTTTTTGTAATGTAATTTTATTATGCTTTTAATTGTTTCCTCCGTATGGCCGTGTTGCATGTAATCCGAGGGTTGGCCACTGTGCTTCCCGCCTCACGAGGTAGTACGGAGGTGTTCGGATGGAATCTAAACAATATTGATCCAATTATATGGTCCTGAAGGAGTTTTTTAGCGAACTAACAAGGCAATCAGACTATACGGCTTAAACACCCTCACTTAGCTATAGGAGTTTTATAATAAAGCATGGGCGCAGTTGGGAATATGCCCTAGAGGCAATAATAAATTAGTTATTATTATTAGATTGTTTTCATGATAATCGCTATTACCCATGCTATAATTGTATTGGTAGGAAACTCGATACATGTGTGGGTACATAGACAACACCATGTCCCTAGTAAGCCTCTAGTTGACTAGCTCATTGATCAACGATGGTTACGGTTTCCTGACCATGGACATTGGATGTCGTTGATAACGGATCACATCATTAGGAGAATGATGTGATGGACAAGACCCAATCCTAAGCCTAGCACAAAGATCGTAGTTCATATGCTAAAGCTTTTCTAATGTCAAGTATCTTTTCCTTAGACCATGAGATTGTGCAACTCCGGATACCGTGAGGAATGCTTTGGTGTACCAAGCGCCACAACGTAACGGGTGGCTATAAAGGTGCACTACGTATCTCCGAAGTGTCTGCGGTTGGCACGAATCGAGATCGAATTTGTCACTCCGTAAACGGAGAGGTATCTCTAGGCCCACTCGATAGGACATCATCATAATGTGCACAATGTGGCCAAGAGGTTGATCACGGATGATGTGTTATGAACGAGTAAAGAGACTTGCCTAAGATTGAACAAGGTATCGGTATACCGACGATCAAATCTCGCAAGTACAATACCTTAGACAAAGGGAATTGAATACGGATTGATTGAATCTCGACATCATGGTTCATCCGATGAGATCATCGTGGAACATGTGGGAGCCAACATGGGTATCCAGATCCCGCTGTTGGTTATTGGCCGAGAGTTGTCTCGGTCATGTCTACGTGTCCCGAACCCGTAGGGTCTACACACTTAAGGTCTGGCGACGCTTAGGGTTATAAAGGAAGTTTGTATGTGGTTACCGAATGTTGTTCGAGTCCCGATGACATCCCGATGTCACGAGGAGTTCCGTGAATGGTCCGGAGGTAAATATTTATATATGGGAAGTCCTATTTTGGCCACCGGAAAATGTTCGGATTTTTGGTATTGTATCGAAGGTTCTAGAATGGAGTGGGGCCCACCTGCATGGGTGGACCCATGAACGGGGTAGTGGGGGCAAGGCCCTACACCCTGGTCAAGGCGCACCAAGATCCCCCTTAGAAGGAATAAGATCATATCCCAAGGATAAGATCAAGATCCCTAAGGGGATAATAATCGGTGGGGAAGGAAATGATGGGATTTCTTTCCTCCCACCTTGCTAACGCCCCAATGGACTTGGAAGGCAAGAAACCAGCCCTCCACCTCACATATATAGGAGGCGCATGGAGCTTCACCAAAGTTCTCGCAGCCCTTCCCTCCCCAAGTCCTCCTTCTCCCGCGGTGCTTGGCGAAGCCCTCGCAGGATTGCCACGCCTCCATCACAACCACGCCACAGTGCTGCTTCGATGGAGTCTCAACCTCTCCCTCTCTCCTTGCTGGCTCAAGGCATGAGACGCCACCGGCTGTACGTGTTGAACGCGGAGGTGCCGTCTGCTCGCACTAGGATCTCCGTGATTTGGATCACGACAGCACGACTCCTTCAACCCCGTTTCTTGAGCGCTCGCAGCGATCTACAAGGGTATGTAGATGCACTCTCTTCCCTCGCTGTTAGTGTCTCCATAGATAGATCTTGGTGACTCGAGGAAAATTATGAATTTCTGCTATTCCCCCAACAAGGCATCATGAGCTAGGTCTATTATGAGATTCTTTGCACAGTAGAACACAAAGTAGTTGTGGGTGTTGATTTTGTTCAATATGCTTACTGCTACTAGTCCAATCTTGTTTCACTTATTGTGGGATGAAGCGGCCCGGACCGACCTTACACGCATAATTCTTACGTGAGATGTGTTCCACCGACCGACATGCACTTGGTGCACAAGGTGGAAGGGTGCCGCCTCCCACTTTAGTTGGATCGATTCGATGAAAAGGGTCCTTATGAAGGGTAAATAGCAATTGACATATCACGCTGTGGCTTTTGTGTAGGTAAGAACGTTTGCTAGAAACCCATAGCAGTTATCAGAAAACATGCAAACAACAATTAGAGGACGCCTAACTTGTTTTTGCATGTTATGATGTGATATGGCCAAAAGGAATGTGATGAATGATATGTGATGTATGAGATTGATCATGTTCTTGTAATAGGAATCACGACTTGCATGTCGATGAGTATGACAACCGGCAGGAGCCATAGGAGTTGTCTTTATTTATTGTATGACTCATGGTCATTGAACAACGCCATGTAATTGAAGGAAATATGCCCTAGAGGCAATAATAAAGTTATTATTTATTTCCTTATTTCATGATAAATGTTTATTATTCATGCTAGAATTGTATTAACTGAAACATAATACATGTGTGAATGCATAGACAAACATAGTGTCACTAGTATGCCTCTACTTGACTAGCTCATTAATCAAAGATGGTTATGTTTCCTAACCATAGACATGTGTTGTTATTTGATTAATGGGATCACATCATTAGGAGAATGATGTGATTGACATGACCCATTCCGTTAGCCTAGCACTTGATCGCTTAGTATATTGCTATTGCTTTCTTCATGACTTATACATGTTCCTCGTAATTATGAGATTATGCAACTCCTGCACGGAGGAACACTTTGGTGCTACCAAACGTCACAACGAATCGTGATTATAGGAGTACTAGGTGTCTCCAAAGGTACATGTTGGGTTGGCGATTTGAGATTAGGTTCATCACTCCGATTGTCGGAGAGGTATCTCTGGCCTTCCTTAATGCACATCATTATAAGCCTTGCAAGCAATGTGACCAATGAGTTGTTACGGATGATGCATTACGTATCGAGTAAAGAGACTTGCTGGTGATAGATTGAACTAGGTATTGATACCGACGATCAATCTCGCAAGTAACATACCTATGACAAAGGGAACAACGATGTTGTTATGCGGTTTGACCGATAAAGATCTTCAGAGAATATGTAGAGCCAATATGGGCATCCAGGTCCCGCTTATTGGTTATTGACCGAGAATAGTTCTAGGTCATGTCTACATAGTTCTCGAACCCGTAGGGTCCGCACGCTAAGGTTTCAATGATAGTTTATTATGAGTTTATAAGTTTTGATGTACCGGGTTGTTCGAGTCCGGATGTGATCACGACATGACGAGGAGTCTCAAATGGTCGAGACATAAAGATTGATATATTGAAGCCTATGTTTGGACTTCGGAAAGGTTCCATGAAAACAGGATTTTACGAACACCGGAGGGTTACCGAACCCCGGAGTCAATGGGCCTTGATGGGCCATAAGGGAGAAGAGGAGGGCCAGCGGCCGCCCTCCCCTCTAGTCCAATAGGACAGGAGGGGGGCGGCCCTTCCCCTCCTCCCCAAGACCTAATCCAACTAGGAAGGGGGAGTCCTACTCCTGGGAGTAGGACCTCCAGCGCCTCCCTAGGGCCGGCTGCACCCCCTTGCTCCTTTATATGGGAGGGGGCACCCCATGACACACAAGTTGATCTTAGTGATCGTTTTAGCCGTGCGTGCCCCTCCACCATATTCCACCGGTCGATCGTCAGAGCTTAGGCGAAGCCTCGCGCCGTGAAGCATCATCATCGCCACCACGCCGTCGGGACGAACTCATCCCCGACGCTTTGCTGGATCGGAGCTCGGGATCGCCATCGAGCTGAACGGTGCAGAACTCGGAGGTGCCGTACGCTCGGTACTTGGATCGGTCGGATCGTGAAGACGACGACTACATCAACCGTGTTATAACGCCTCGCCACGGTCACGAGGGACGTGGACATACACTCTCCCTCTCGCTATGCCATCACCATTGTCTTTGCGCGAGGAAATTTTTGAAATTACTACGCTCCCAAAGGGGCATCCGGCCTAGGTTTTATGGTTTGATGTTATATGCATGAGTAGAACACAAGTGAGTTGTGGGCGATATAAGTCATATGCCTACCAAAGATGTCATACTTTGGTTCGGCGGTATTGTTGACGAGATGACCCGGACCGACATTACCAGACGCTTACGCGAGACCGGTTCCCGACGTCTTTTGCACATAGGTGGCTTGGCGGAGACAGCCTCCAACTTTAGTTGAACTGGTGGCTACGCCCGGTCCTTAAGGTTAAAACAGCACCAACTTGACAAACTATCGCTGTGGTTTTGATGCGAGGTAAGAACGGTTCTTGCTCAGCCCGTAGCAGCCACGTAAAATTTGCAACAACAAAGTAGAGGACGTCAACTTGTTTTTGCGGCATGTTCGATGTGATATGGTCAAGACGTGATGCTATATTTTATTGTATGAGATGATCATGTTTTGTAACCGAAGTTATCAATCGGGAGCCATATGGTTGTCGCTTATTGTATGAAATGCAAAGCATGTAATTGCTTTACTTTATCACTAAGCGGTAGCGATAATCGAGAAGCAATAGTTGGCAGACGACAACGATGCGATCATGACGTGCTCGGAGATGGAGATCAAAGCACAAGATGATGATGGACATATCATATCACTTATATTGATTGCATGTGATGTTTATCCTTTATGCATCTTATCTTGCTTTGATTGACGGTAGCATTATAAGATGAGCTCTCACTAAAATTATCAAGAAGTGTTCTCCCAGTATGCACCGCATGAAAGTTCTTCGTGCCGAGACACCACGTGATGATCGGGGTGATAGGCTCTACGCTCAAATACAACGGGTGCAAAACAGTTGCCCGAATACTCAAAGTTAAACTTGAAGAGCCTAGCATATAACAGATATGGCCTCGAACACGGAGACCGAAGGTCGAGCGTGAATCATATAGTAGATATGATCAACATATTGATGTTCACACGTTAAAACTACTCCATCTCACATGACGATCGGACATGGTGTAGTTGATATGGATCACGAATCACTTAGAAGATTAGAGGGATGTCTATCTAAGTGGAGTTCTTAAGTAATATGATTAATTGAACTTAAATTTATCATGAACTTAGTCCGGTAGTATTTTGCAAATTATGTTGTAGATCAATAGCTCACGTTGTTCCCTATGTTTTTGCTTCCGATGTTTTTATATGTGTTCCTAGAGAAAATTGTATTGAAAAATGTTAGTAGAAATGATGCGGATTGGATCCGTGATCTGAGGTTTATCCTCATTGCTGCACGAAGAATTATGTCCTTAATGCACCGCTAGGTGACGACCATTGCAGGAGCAGATGCATACGTTATGAACGCTTATTAGCTCAATATGATGACTACTTGATAGTTTAGTGCACCATGCTTAACGGCTTAGAATCGGGACTTCAAAGACGTTTTGAACGCCATGGACCATAGAGATGTTCCAGAGTTGAAGTTAATATTTCAAGCAAATTAGAGTTGAGAGAATGAAGTCTCCAACAAGTTCTATAGCTAAAAGATGGAGGAGAATCGCTCAACTAGTGAGCATGTGCTCGATTGTCCGGTACTTCAATCGCTTGAATCAAGTGGGAGTTAATCTTCCGATAAGATAGTGATTGAAGAATTTCTAGTCACCATCACCAAGTTAGTAGAACTTAGTGATGAACTATAATATGCAAGGGATGACAAAAGTAATTCCCAAGCTCTTCGTGATGCTGAAATCGACGAAGGTAGAAATCAAGAAAAGAGCATCAAGTGTTGATGGTTGACAAGACCACTAGTTTCAAGAAAAGGGCAAAGGGAAAGAAAGGGAACTTCAAGTAGAATGACAACAAGTTGCCCCGCAAGAAGCCCAAAGCTGGACCAAAGCCTGAAACCGAAGTGCTTAACCAAGGAAATGGTCACCGAAGCGGAAATGCCCTGAATATTTGGTGGATGAGAAGGATGGTAAAGTGAACAAGAGTATATTTGATATACAGGTTATTGATATGTGCCTTACTAGTGTTTATAGTAGCCCCGAGTATTTGATACTTGTTCGGTTGCTAAGATTAGTAACTCAAAAGGAGTTGCGAATAAACAAAGACTAGTTGAAGGAGAAGTGACGATGAGTGTTGGAAGTAGTTCCAAGATTGATATGATCATCATCACACACTCCCTATATTTTCGAGATTAGTACTAAAAGCCAAATAAATGTTATTTAGCGCTTTGGAGCATGAGTATGATTTGATCATGTTTATTGCAAAACGGTTATTCATTTAAAGTTAAAGAATAATTGTTATTCTGTTTACATGAATAAAACCTTCATGGTTATACACCCAATGAAAATAGTTTGTTGGATCTCGATCGTAATGATACAATATTCATAATATTGATGCCAAAAGATGCAAAGTTAATAATGATAGTGCAACTTATTTGTGAATCTGCTTAGGTCATATCGGTAAAGCGATGAAGAAACTCCATTGATGGGTTTTGGAATCACTTGATTATGAATCATTTGATGCTTGAACCGTGCTTGGGCAAGATGACTAAAACTCCGTCTTCAAACAATGGAACGAGCTACTAACTTGTTGGAAATAATACATACCGATGTATGTGATCCAATGAGTGTTGATGCTCTGGCAAGTATCATTATTTTCCGACCTTCACAGATGATTTGAGCAGATATCGATATCTACTTGATGAAACATAAGTCTGAAATAGTTGAAAGGTTCAAAGAATTTCAGAGTGAAGTGGAAAATCATCGTAACAAGAAAACAAAGTTTCCCGATCTGATCGAGAGATGAATATTTGAGTTACGAGTTTGGTCTTCAATTAAAACAATGTGGAATAATTTCACAGCTCACGCCACCGAACACCACAACGTTATGGTGTGTCGAACTTCAGAATACCGTACTTTATTAGATATGGTGCGATCTATGATGTCTCTTATCGGTTTACCACTATCGCTTTGGGGTTATGCATTAGAGACAACTGCATTCACGCTTAATAGGGCACCATCTAAATCTTGAGACGACACCGTATGAACTATGGTTTAACGGTAAACCTAAGCTTCGTTTCTTAAAGTTTGAGTTGTGATGCTTATGTGAAAAGTTTTCACCGATAAGCTCGAACCTAAATCGGAGAAGTGCATCTTCATAGAATACCCAAAGGAAACTGTTGGGTACACCTTCTATCACGATCCGAAAGCAAGATATTCATTGTTAAGATGGATCCTTTCTAGAGAAGAAGTTTCTCTCGAAAGAAGTGAGTGGGAGGAAAGTAGAACTTGATGAGGTATTGTACCTTCTCCTTATTGGAAAGTAGTGCATCACGAAATCAGTTCCAGTGATTCCTACACCAATTAGTGAGAAGTTAATGATGATGATCATGAAACTTCAGATCAAGTTGCTACCAAACCTCGAGAGTCTTCCGAGTAAGATCCGCACCAGATTGGTATGGTAATCATGTTGAAGTCATGTTACTAGACCATGATAAACCTACGAACTATGAGGAAGCGATGATGAGCCCAGATTCAGCGAAATGGCTTGAGGCCATGAAATCGAGATAGGATCCATGTATGAAAACAAAGTATGGACTTTGATTGACTTGCTCGATGATCAGCAAGCCATGTTAAATAAATGGATCTTCAAGAGGAATACGGACACCGATAGTAGTGTTACTATCTACAAAGCTCGACTTGTCACAAATAGGTTTTCGACAAGTTCAGGTGTTGACTACAATGAGATTTTCTCAACTGTAGCGATGCTTAAGTCTGTCCGAATCATGTTAGCAATTGCCACATTTCATGAAATCTGGCAAATGGATGTCAAAACTACATTCTTTAATGGATTTATTAAAGAAGAGTTGTATATGATGCAACAGAAGGTTTTGTCAATCCTAAAGGAGCTAACAAAATGTCAAGCTTAAATGATCCATCTATGGACCGGTGCAAGCATCTTGAGTTGAATAAACGCTTGATAGTATGATCAAAGCATATGGTTTTATACAAACTTTTGGAGAAGCCTGTATTTACAAGAAAGTGAGTGGAGCACTACAGCATTTCGATAAGTATATGTGAATGACATATTGTTGATCGGAAATAATGTAGAATTATTCTCAAAGCATAAAGGTATTTGAAAGGAGTTTTTCAAAG